>JANSTW010047313.1:0-13196 GCA_027564275.1 Diadocidia ferruginosa
AAAGCCATCTATTATACGATGACAACAACATCAAGTGATAGTACTATATATGAATTTCTATATACAAAGGTATTATATAGAATCCGTACCTCATATACCAGAATATGAGCCACGGTTATATCCGCATTAAAAGCTCAATAAATTCACTTTAATTATTAAAAACTAAAAAGCGGTGTACGTTCAATTACACTACTCAACACGAATTTTACTTTGATAAGAGAGTATCAAATTTCGATAGGTTTATCGATAATTAATAACAAAAACATATAACCTGAAAAGTTTGTTTTTGAATTTTGATTTTTGATATGGGTTTCTGTCTGTAATTAAATTATTATCATAACTATACCACAAAAGCAAACTTTTTAGAGAATATGGGTATTTTCCTTTTATTTATTAAATTGAAAATTATAAAATAAATTTTAGCACATAGAAAAAGTTGTTTTTTGTTGAGCTGTGTTATTTGACCATTATGCTAAATATTAATAAAATTCATCGCTATTCTATGCAATTTATATAGATAAAATTAAAATGTATCGATTGCTAAAGCACATTTCTTTTGGGTTCGTAGGAAATTCGTTTTGGAAGTAAAACATTTATTTCTTTTTATTTAAAATTTTGTTGTTTTTCAGTTTTATTCGATTGATTAAAAAAAAAAATTATCGAATAAATCAGATTTTGTTATCGTTCAAAATTTAATTGTATAAAAATGCTTATTTTTTAAAATTAATATTGATATTTTACACAAGTAATTGAGATAAAACTACAAAAAATTAATAACGTTGACTTAATCATCAATAGAAATATTGAATATTGGTAAAATTAGAAATTAGTATTAATAGAAAAATGAGTTGTTTTAATCTACATTTCTGAACACATTTATATATTATATAGATATATAATATGCAATTTTAATCTATACTTGAAAAAAGAGTTAATATAAAGCTATACTAAACTAAACCTCATCTAAATTACACCATTAAATATATAGGATTATTTTTTACTTACACATGTAATTGTTTTGATTTAAAAAAATTAATTATATAAAAAAGAAATATATTTATTTTTGTTTTTAATTATTTCTTGTTTTCGTATATCCATTGACCACAATTATAGATAGTTTAAGTGAAGAATTTTCCATACAAAGATTTTATTATTTTATAAGAATTTGTTTATACATAGAATATAGATTTAAGTTGTTATAATAAGATCATAAAGAAAAATAATTTAATCACAAAAGTATAATTTTAGTTCATAACAGAAACACACACTAAATCCTTAAACTGTTAAAACTGTACAACATACCGAATAACAAAAGTCGTTTTTCTCAATTTCTTTTTATTATTATTCATAACTGTTAAATTTTCTTAAAATGTTCTTTAAAAAGCTTTTATATATTTTTTAATATAGAAATTCAAACTTCACATTAAATATGATTGAATGAAACTAACAAAATGATTAAAATATTTTGCATAAAATAAACTATATATATATTTAATATTCTCTCATAAAAATATAAACGACATCAAAGTCGAGGTCTAATGAGCTTTTATATAAATAATATTAGTTTTTTAATTTCATTATGCATTATATATTATATTTGAAAGCAAAGTGTTGCAGTATATATCTGTATATATTATAGATATATATGACAATGTCAGTCTAGTTATTTTGTATATAAAACAACTTTATATATCTTTAATTTCTATTTATTTATTTGAATTTTTACTATATGATGTATCAGTGGCAAGCGTTAATTTTTTTTAGTAGAGGGCAGAGTTTTTCCCCATTATAAATAAGCTACTTACAATTTTTTCTCGAAAAAGACATAATTTTTTTTATAAATTTTGAGCTTTTTATAAAATTTCAGCATTTTTACAAGTCGAACCTAGCTTTTTAGCGAAAAATATGGGCCATATTTTTTGTTTTTTTAACTTATATAATATCGTTAATTAAAAATTATTAGTTTTAATAAAACTACTTTTAAATTTAAGGATATATTATATTTAATTTAAATATTTTAATCAAATAATTATCTTTATATATAACTATAAAATAAAGCTTTTAATGCGTTTTCAAGATAGACCACTCGCCATAGCTATATGTAACATATATTATATAAGTAGGTACTAGGTATATATAGTCAGATAAGTAATTATTATTATACATTAGAGAAGAGTGAAAAATAAATTGTATTTATGAATAAATTGTTTTGTCTAGTCCCGAATATCTTATATAAGGTACCATATCAGATAATTCTAAATTGCTCATATTTGTTAGTTGTTACTTGTTATTATAAAAAGATTGTTTAATTGACTGATCTTCCATCATCATCATCGTGTCCTTTACTCCAAAGCAAGGGAGCATAGGGACCATTTTTACTCTTTTTCTATCTGATACCATGGTTTTCATTGACGACTATAACTCTGGCTATATCAAAGGTGGAGTTTTGTCAGCAACTCGCACTAGCCCTATTTTTTTGGTGATCAGTGAGGCGGGTTTTTACACTATATGAGGAACCCCATCAGTTGGTGTCATATAGGCGGACCAACGGCTTTAAGTGACTTCCGAACCACTGCGATCGCTTTTTATTTTTTAGAAAAAACACCTGCGAATGAAAGGTGGTAGTCCAGTTGTGATTTTTTTTTTGACCCTGTCGAGTCTCGAACCCGGAACCTCTTGGACACAAAGCAATGACGCTACTCACTACTCTATGCTGACTACTAACTGATCTTTGGCCGGTATAAAATTGTTTAAATAAAAAATTTCCACTGGAAAATTTTCGAGTCTGGGTTCTTTGTTATAGTCCTTTTTCAAAATAGCTACGGCAAATGGCTTTAATATTTTGTTATTATATATTTGATTTGTCCACTCTAAATTTAAACAACCATCGTTTGCTAATTAAAACTATACTCTCAAGAAAGGTTACTAAAGTCTATATTTGTGGTTTAAAATTAAAATTTGTATGAATCTGTTAAATTTTTAAGCGATTTGATCTAACGAGCTTATTTGTTTTAGCTTCGATTCATCCTATTACACATATTTTTTCTTTACGTTATAATATGTTGAGCAGACAGCGCGTCGGCTGCAGTATTATTTTTTATAAAATTTAAAATTATACAAAATATATTACAATATTACATATTGCTATTATTATATTATTATATACATGAGGTCTATATACGGTAGATAAGGAATTAGTAAAAAAATTAAAGCAAAATTCTCACAAATTATATATAAATAGTATATTGGGTGTTGTAAAACAAACATAGAAAATTAAATATTATGCATATTATATTTATAAAATAATTATTTGTTTTTTATTGTTAACCGTTTATCGGATTTTCTAACGAATATTTTGTCGTATATCTCTCATCTATAATATAGGCAGATATATTTTTTGTTTATAAAAGTTTCATCAACAAAATCGAACATCCTAAATATTCTTTGTCCTTTAGCGGAGGAGACTATATATATAAGCTGGATCTATCACATTTTATTTCCAATTCCAAAGATCGTGAACGAATATTTTGTTAATTTCTTATATCGGTTTTTTTATTTTCAAAGAAATGCTTAAACTATAAATAAGTTATAAATTTACACCCTATGTATCCTTTATATAGAAAAAAAAACATTCTAAGAAAAACATTACAATTAATCATATCTTATTATAAATCATTTTATTTTTTATACATTATATAAAATAGATATAAAAAATCGATCTAATTTTATTACAAGAACAAATAAATCTTGATTGGGTGTCTACATACTGTCTATAAAAAATATATTATGTATAGTTGAGGTAGTCTTATAATATTATATCGTTATGTTAATATTTGTATTTTTATTAAATAAATACATTAACTTAATTTACATATAATTATAATTGATAATTGTTTTTAAGTGCATTTTACCATAAATATAAAATACATAAAATTAATAATATATTCGTTTAGCCATTGGCAATTTCATTTCGTACTTTATATGCAGTTTTCCATATTTCAAATAAACAAATAGTTGAATGAAATCGATAAAATATTGCCAATGGCATTGAAACGTGTGTAATTATTGTCCATGCCCATACACCGAAAAATCGCAGATGAGATGGTCGAAACATTGCACGATTCTTAACGAGTGTATTTAAGAACCACATTGCCATATTTGCCACCAATAAAAACGTTATCGTTTCTCGACCAGGTTTCGTTCGACACTGATGAGCACTGCGACACTTCCTAGACCATGCATTTAGTATAAATATTGTTTGCATCGATGTTTGAAATAATGAGAATACTTCAGCAATTAAACCCTGTACTCCACCATGGTCAACATTAGTTTCATATTGTATGGCGAAAAAACAACCGATTATACTAAACATACAGTAGATATAAACACCAACTTGTGCCAACAGAAGAAGCGTACAGTCCAATGGTATTCCACTGCTTGACTTGGAGTATTTTAAATCTCTCATTTTAAGAAATGCCAGGAAGACTCCGATAGACGTTAGTGTGTATAAAATCATTTCAGAAATGGTCACTTCCAGCGTGGCTAAGTTTCGATACATTGGTACATCACTTAATACATAAAACATAATAAGAGAAATTATGGACAAAACTATTACTAAAATGCCAGCAAACATGCCACGATGAGCTCGAGCACAATCCAGTGAGAATTGATGAGCTCCTTTTTCATTTGTGGAAATTTTACGTTGTCTTGATTTTGGATTTTCATCGCTGCGAATCTGTTTCCACATTTCAAATAGAATAACAGCACAAATGAGCGAATATTCGATGGTACATGGAAATAGAAATGGCGAGGCATTCTGTACCAATGATCCCATTATGTTTGTTCGACGGCAATCGATTACAATTTCACTGGCCAAAGCTCTTCGCGTAACATTATGAGACAAAATGTTACTTGTATTTAATGTTGAAATATTTGTTATTGCTAAAAAAAAATTAGTTTCAAAAAATCAAAGATATAAACAAGTCGTTTTTTTAAGAGTTATGAGTCCATTTTTTTGATAAAAAAAAGTTAATGATAACTTATTTCGAATATTTTTTAGCTTTTTTTACGATTAAATATAAGAAATCAATATCTCATCAATTATATGGTTTACACGTTTACAGTAATGTATATCTACAAAATGTTTCGATGATAACTGAATAGTTTGAACTTTTTACAAAACCTGATTTTTTAGATATAATTTCATACATAACAACATCCAATATATATGTTCATCAAAAATAATTCGGATGGATTATTAGAACATATATACGGTTGTCATTATTGGTGATTAAAAGCTTCTATAAAATCTATAAAAAAGGCACTTTAAGTTAATGATAACATTATTTGCAACTATAAGTTTCAATTAATGTTATCAATTGAAATTTTCAAAATTAACGGCTCATATTATGAAGTTACAGCAAGTATATAACAACACTTACAATCCAGTTCATGTTTATGTTGCAAATGATCAATTTCATGTTTTGTTTCCTCCACCAACACATACAGCCATTCGCATAAATTTGTCGCAACCATATGCATTAGGCCAAACCTTGCAATAACCTTATGCCGATCCATTTCAAATTCTTTGGTATTTAAAAATATAAATTGCATTTGTACAATAGACAATACTGTACGGGCTGCCGGAGTTAATGCCACCAACACATTTTGACAACCATTTTCACCTGTAAATATCAAAGATATTTAAATAGTTTTTATTTTTACAAATTAGCTTTACCTTTTAATTCAAAATATTGTCCAAATTCAAGACCCGAATAAACCATACTACCTATGCCAAAGGCTATGGCTCCAACTCTTAGATAAAAGCTGCCGTATCTTGCTACGGATTTTTTTATAATTGGATTTTTTTTACCTTCTTCTACAAATAATCAAAACGGTTATTATGAAAACTATTTCATTGCCACAGAACTTACGATATGTGTCTATCATGGAAAACAGGGCTCTAGTTCGTAGATGAGCAGCATACATAAAGGCAACAAATAAAACGCTTACAACATACAAATATAAATAGAAGCCCTGATAGAATGAAGTCGGAGCCTTAAATGATAGAATGTCTGTAACTGGAAATGCAATTCCTAACACCACCAGAATTTTGGCATAAAATGCTGACAGAACGTTTGTCAGTGCATCATCGCCGGCTCGACGATTTTTCATACGAAATTCATATTCACGATCTTTGGCACTTTTTGGCACATCTTGTCTTAATGAAGTTGTACTGCCTCCCATACGACCCTGAAGAATACTGTTAACATAAAAAGATATTTAGAATCGATTTTATTTAACAACAAGTTAAGCATACTCCATTAATAATCTTCTTTGTACCATAGAAGGTCTTCGTATTGAAATCATTCCTGATTCTCTTCGAGACAGAGAAAGTTCTTGCATTAACGTATTTTCGCCTGTCATACGTCTACTGCCTGGCTGAGAATTATTACCATCCTGAGGCGGTGTTAACACTATCGATACTTCATTGAAGGGCTGATGTCTATTAATAAATTTATTATTTAAGTCTATAATTTTTAAATAAATATAATAAATTTGAGATTTAAATAGATGGTGGTCTCAAAGGGGACATGACTTCATATACCCAAAGGCATAACGCACAAATTGGTAAAAACAGATAAAATTAATAAATGCGCACTATTTTTATGAGAAGCATAATTATTATTTTCTTAAGGCTTCAGTATTCTACTTAAGTCTATACTCATGGCTTTATGAATTAAGAACAAATTATTTTCCCACTAATAATAATACAACACAGAAAGTTACATTTTTGTTAGAATGTTTATATGTTTCATAATTTTGTATTAATTTAAAATATTTCAAAAATAGATTATATTTTATAAAAACCTGATAAAACTGATGTTTTAATAATAATAAATAATATAATACTATAATATCAAATATGGTTAGTACATATAAAGCTAATAAATATATAATAAACTGCGTTGCCACTTAATATATATTTAAATCAAAGTCATCATTTTCTTAAATTTATTTATTGACTTAATTTTTAGTGAGGCGTTTAACTCTCCTATAATTATTTATAAGCACATACGCGCAGATATAATAGATGCTAATAAAAAATGTAATTGGAAAATTAACTATCACGTTATTAAAGTATATTTATATTTTGGCTAATTTATAATAGCGATGTGTATATTATTATAAATATAGCAAAGGTCGTAATTTTTGGATTTAATTATATAGCACGCAAGATATTTTTAGCGTTTAATCGCAATTTTTTTTAGAAAATTAACACAATAAAATTAAATAAATATAATATATTTAGACAAATTATTGATATTTTACTAAATTATATAAATTTATTCGTTAATTGCAGTGGTTTTGGTAATATTATTAGCGAAATGGTACAAAAGACTTTAAACGACGAACCTTTTTCAATATAAAATCTTACTATAGTACGAACTTCTTTTTATTTTAAAATCCTGCAAAATAAACAATCTGGATCTTACCGACCTAAAGGATCCTTCAACCTCTTCCATAATTTTTTTCTCTGCGTATTTTAATCCAAAAGATAAACCACAAAAATTCTCTTGATGCGTATGTTGATCTAAATATATAATATAAATTCTGCGGTCCAACAGCCTTTAATTATTTATTTAATATGCATAGAGCAAGTTAACTGATTGCAGAAATCCTTAATTTTTATTAAAGAAAATATGTGTGTAAGCAAGTACACATATGTTCAATACTTGTTTAATAATATTCTTTGCAAAGTTCTATTGTTTCTTTTATAAGTAATGTTGAACCATATATTTAAAGTGTAAAACTTTATTTTTTCCGATTATTTATTCTAAGATAACTACTAAAATTCTACCAGTAAAATTATTAATAATTATTTGTACATTGTAAAATGTACATATTTACCATACTATATAAACAATAAGGTTCGTCGCTTAAACAAGTCTTTCGTTATTTCTTATGTTTTATTGATGAATACATCTTATTGATTTAATCGAACTATTTGTTGATAAATATAAATGTTCCCACTAATTTTTACCTGTTATCCATTTTATAATTTTTTACTTTATTGTTATTGGTTTTAATTTTTTAAATCCACAAAAATTAGTTCGTTAATTAAATGCAAGACCAAATATATTCATCTTTTTGCAAAAAAAAATTAAACAGTCTTTATATTTTATTTTTTTTATAAATTCGTATAACTATAAAATATTATTTTGTTATTCTGTGAGATTATAAGTTAGAATGTAAACTAAATCAAATTTTTAAATCTCTTATCATAATGGAGCAGTTAGCTTAGACTCGTATAAATAAAGTAAACATATTAAAGCGCTAATTTATTTAATTTTATATTAAGTAGGTGATAACTGATAATAAATAATAATAAAAAAGTATATAAATATATAACTTCTTAAAATCTCTATATATGTGGTGTACAGCGTTCGGTAAATGCTTTAAATATTTTTAACAACACCGAAAAAAATTCAGGGTTGTAGATAAATTTATAAACTTTATGAACTTTAAAATTTATATCTATATGCATTGTTTTTTATGTACGGTTGCCTCTAATTTCAATTTGTAAAATGATGAACATAAATACTCCACTATATATAGATTTTAGTTGTATTAGCTAGCTAGCCTTTATGGTATTGAATGCGAGGGGACAACTCGAATTTACAACAACTATTTGTATACGAAATGGTACCAATAACAAGCGCTGATTGTCTGGTACCTAAAATATCGACACAGTTGTACACTCGCATTAAAAAAAATTCTATACTAATGTATCTAGGCTCGCTAGTATTAGCATATCTAAATTGACTATATTATACTGTACTGTTCCAATCATTATATTTACTGAAACAAATTGATTTTATAAGTCTGTTTTTAAATTATTATTAGAAAACATAATGTCCATAGTAAATAAAAACTTTAAATCAATTTCCTCATATATCATATTTTAAACGTTATAAACTAAAAAAAATCCCTATAGTCCTCTATAAATCTACACCTCTGCAAAATAATATTCGGTTATTATCATACTTATATTTATTTTTAGAAACTAAAACTAATTTTGAATTTGTGTATATATTATATAGATATATACATATATAGATCATCTATAGTGAGTAATTTTGCTATAAAATAAGATTTAAATATAAAATAATTTCATTGTATAATTATATATAATATATAGAGCCAAAGAAAATTGAAATAGTACCTGTTCTGTGGTCAAGGTTTGCATATAGGGTCTCTAGATCAAAAGGGAGGCGGTGCAGCCGTACAATTTTTTTTATAAAAATAGCTTCAATTTAAGTTTTATTTTTTTAACGATCAACCCAAAAATGTTACATATTACCATATAGAGAAAGTTTTTAACAATAGACAGATTCGGTCAGATTTTATCAAAAATAAATGTTTTGTGATTCCATACTCTGAGGTTTCTAGGTCAAAGATGGTGGAGGGGTTCCCAAACCATTTTTTTGTAAAATTTAAGGAAAATCTCATCATAATATATTTATTACATAAAAAGTCTTCATTTTTGTATGAAATGAGTTTTAGGTCAAAGGGAGAAGTTTTATAGGGAAGATTTTTTTTTTCGAGTTTTTAACAGTTGTTTAAAAATTATGTATCCGAATAATAAGTTAGTGCAGCTTGACCATCAGCTTCTCCCATTACATATTTCCAGAACCGAAAAATTCAGGAAATTCGTCTTTTTTATTTATAATCAGGGCTAGAATAATTGTGCTCTGGCTCCCATTTTTAATTTACTCATATATTACATAGTATGGATCTGATCGAGTTGTCAAGTAAAAGCAGCGCATCCCAGATTGGAACCCCCAAATGCAGTATCAAACAAAATGGGACTACTAAAAACTTACCTATATACATCAAAATTGGGCTAAAAATTTCTTGATACTAAAATTCGAGGACAGACAGACGGACACTTCTTTTAGTTTTTTTTAATCAGGGCATCATTAAACGCAAAAGAAAATTGGTCCCGGCAATTTGACCATATGGACCTAAATTAAGGCATGTACTTTTTACATACAATATCCATATAGTTATACATATATGTTATATTTTTATATCTGATCTGAGCACTTATTTTTTATTAAAGTTCTTACTTGTTATTCAGACTTTTGTCTGTTTTTAGTAAAAAAAATACTATTTCGGTTTGCGTCGAAAAATACTAAAATGTAATAAAATAGCTAATAACACCAACTTGAAAATATTTATTATTTAACAAAAAATTTCGCTGCGCGGAAATTTTAGCTCATAAATTTCATAAATCTCTTATTTTACTGAAAATATGGCTTTGACAGATTTTCGCCTGTTGGTTAATTTTTTGTACCAGTATTTTAAGAATTTTTTGTCGTTACATAAATAATATATCGAATATTCCAATTTTTTTAATTATTGGTATGTAAGATTTAATTTAATTTTTTTTTCTATACATTGGTTTTAGTTTTATTGAATTTGACCAAATTTAGTAAAAAAAATAGTGGCGTGTTATTTGATTGTACTTCAATAAATTTGTGTCATCACAATGATATAAATAAATTTTACAATTAATTTTAAGACGGGGATATCGATGTTCATTTCTTTCATATGTATAATGCATGGTATTATGACTGTACTCATAATACCATGTGTATAATGTATATAATGAACTATAATGAATATACTCGCAATTCCTTTTTGTTTTTGAATATTTTTTGTATAACGAGAGACCCCATAAGTGAACCCCCCACCACAATTCGTCCAAATCCGTCTACAGGTAAAAAAATGTCTATATAATATTATTATAATATATATGCTCGGACGGACGGACGTTAGGATATGATATGCGCTATTTTGTGTGAATATTAAAACCAATAAAAGGATAATTTAAGTTTTTTGTATGAATATAGTAAAAGCGATAAAAGGTTTATTTAAGTAAAAATGGATTAGGTATAACAATAAAATATTTTAAATAAAAGAAATTTTCAAAAATTGCCGCTTCAATCGACTTTATATTGTAAACGCCTTATTTGAAAGTGCATCGCAGTTTCGTTTCCATTCGTTTCATTTGATTAAATAAAAATTATCTGCGCTTTGGTCGTTGACAGCTCTAAACAAAAAAAATAACATTTACGTGGTCATATCGAATGTTTTCTACTGAAATCCCATGGAAAAAATACTAAATTTTACGTAAAATAGTGGAAATTTTAATTTCATACCACAATATTCCCGAAAATTGTTCACAAAATTAAACAGTAAGATAAATATATTCTTCGAATCAATCAGCCGAGTGGCTGAATATTTCGTCAAGATGCGGGCCCTTGGAATATCTGCCATAAGCCTGGCATTAACAGCCGCAGTGATAAGCAATGCATATTATCAGAAAAAACAATTTTATCCATCTGTTGTCTATATTACCAAATCAAATCCCTGTATGGCAGTAAGTATATGCAATAATTAATTAATTAATTAAGACAAGATAGCCCAAAGAGCGGAATCCTCCGACAAAAAGTTAAACCTACCTACAATAATATTTACACCGATAAGACGACTAATTTTCCAGTTGTTCGAATTCTTGATTAGCATATTATCGCAATGAATTATATTTAATATGAAGAGACAATGTTATACTTATAAATGGTTCTGTTAAATGTAGTGTTAACCCTGTGACCTGTACCAATACAAATTTAAACCCATTTTACTCAATTGTTTCTGTAAATTTCAGGTGATTTATATACAATCGTTGGTTTTAGTATTAATGTTAGGCAAGCTAATGAGAAAGGTGAGTATTTTGCTAAAAGAAATTGAATTTTTTACAATATTTAATTATATTTTTAGATATTTTTGGGTTCACTTCGAGCAGCTGAATTTGAACATTTAATGGAAAGATTTTGGTATGCATTGACCGAAACATGTCTGGCATTTACCGTATTTAGAGATGATTTTAATCCGAAATTTGTGGCACTGTTTACGGTCCTGCTGTTTCTGAAATCATTCCATTGGCTAGCCGAGGATCGAGTTGATTATGTAAGTGCATTTTGTCCACATTTAGCCGTAATTTTAAATATATTTTATTTTTAGATGGAACGAAGTCCGGTCATAGGATGGTTATTCCATCTCAGAGTCTCGGCGCTGCTGTCCGTGCTTGGCTTTTTAGATTATATGATGATAACGCATGCCTATCATTATACAATCGATAAGGGACCCACCGTTCAATTGGTATTTGGTTTTGAATATGCCATTCTAATAACAATGGTCACCAATGTACTTATCAAATATGTACTGCATGCTACCGAAATGCGTACGGACAGTCCTTGGGAAAATAAGGCCGTATTCCTGTTGTACACCGAATTAGTGATTGGGTTAATTCGTGTCATTCTGTATGTTTTGTTTGTGATTATAATGGTTCGAATTTATACGTTACCATTGTTTGCATTCAGACCAATGTATTACACAATGAGGTTAGTATTTACAAAAAAAAATAAGAGGGACATTAAGTACAAAAAACTAATATGTTGTTTGCATTAGGCCATCTACGACAAAAGACAAAAAAATCTTCATAATTTAAAGGTTTCCATTGCCATTTATCGAGTCAATTAAATCTGATTTTGATCCGATTCTGTCTCACAGATAAAAAACATCGTTTCAAATGAGTATTATAATTGGATCGAAATAAGCTTAGAAATGGCAATGAAATCTCTGTAAATATATAGTACGGAGTTTTCCATAACCATTTTTAGCCGATTCGACCCGATTCAGTCTCATCGAAGCGATATTTTTTTCTGAATTCTTTCAGAATTAAATTAGAGTCGTGTCGCAATTGGCTTAAAAATTATCATGGAATCGTTAGTGAAGTCCCCAGCAAAACTGGGATGCTGCTACACCAACTTATCTCATATGTGGTTTTAGGGTCACACTAATTCTAAACTAGCTATTCATCCTGGTTCATTTTTTTATCATTTTTCAGCTATTTTTACAAAAAAATCGAATGTCATCAATCATCGAGTATTATTATTAATACCCACTCAAAAATTTGATCAAATCCGTTCACTGGTATAAAACTTTCTTGTATCTGCCAAGACGGACACTTTTTATTTTCTAGATTTTCTGAATTCATCATCATCGTGTCCTTTACTCCAAAGCGTGGGAGCATAGGGACCATTTTACCCTTTTTTTCTATCTGATAC
>JANSTW010047324.1:0-13196 GCA_027564275.1 Diadocidia ferruginosa
TTTAAAGATTTTGTATAAAAATTTAAACGAAAGCAAAATAAATTTTTTTTGCTGATTGTGGTCGATTTTTTGTATTTTGTGTGAAAGTATGTGAAAAATGTGCCAGTCTGTATTTTTCAATGGCTATTATATATTAACTATTGTGCTATTCAATCGTAAAAAGTCATCAAAATTTATTAAAAAGAAACTTTTAGAAAATCATTTGCTTTTTAACTGATTTAGGGTCTTTTAAATATCCGCATTTTGTTTTATTTGTCAATATCAAAGTTAGGTGTTAAATTTGCAACTTCGTTTAATTATTTATAGACTTTTGGAATGAAGCTTTTAAATATTTTTTTAAAAATAAATTTACTCTAAAAATTTATTTATGTTTTTATTATTTAATCTTAATTATTGTTTGTAACGCGAATTGTAATTTATGAAGGTTTTAATTAAGTTTTTTCCTTAATGATGAGTGGTTTTGAAGAGATGAAGGCTACAATTTATCTTGAAGACGGTACTGAATTTGTTGGTGATCTTTTTGGGTTTCCACAAAGTGTTTGTGGCGAATTAGTCTTTCAAACTGGAATGGTCGGCTACGTGGAGTCGTTGACGGATCCGAGTTATGCTCGTCAATTTCTTACCCTTACTTATCCACTTATTGGGAACTATGGAGTTCCCGATGAACACCAAATTGACAATGGCTTAAATTTACCACCTATTGGTTTTGAGTCGAGTAAGATTTGGCCATCTGCACTGATTGTGGATCGAATTTGCCTTGGCGATGAATACAGTCATTGGAATGCCGTACAGTCACTTTCTCAGTGGTTGAAGAAACATCGTGTTCCTGGTATTTCGGGCATTGATGTGCGATTACTGACGAAAAAGATTAGAGAAAAAGGATCCTTAAAAGCTAAAGTATAATTCTTTTATAACTTAGTTGTATTTATAATAAATTCTTAAATTAAAAAACAGGTTGAATAAAGGGGATACTTTGCATTGTATTGCATGAAGTTGAGAAAAAATGTGTATTTGCAGTTTTTTTCAGAGAATGTTTTTGTTGGGGAAACTTTCATATGTTTCATATCACATTCAAGTGTATTTTTATTTTTTAGAAAAAATTTTTAATCTTTGAATTGTTTCTTAAAATTTATTTTAAATATAAAAAGATTCAAGAAGAAAAGCAAGAATGCCTTAGTAATATCCTGGAAAAATTTTTGTTCAGAAAAAGTTTACGAAAAATTAATTAAAGTATAGGCTAATTTTAAATTTTTGTAATAAAAAAAAGTTTTTATTTTTTTGTATTATAGATAATTGTTGACACGGATGATGCCAATCTTTTCGATTTTGTTGATATTAATGCAGAGAATTTAGTTGCCGCTGTTTCTAGAAAAGTAATTTTATGTTTTTTTTTAAACTTTTTATTTAATTTGTGCTTTAGGAAATCACATGTTTTGGGGATGGAAAATTTCGTGTTTTGGTTGTGGATTGCGGCTTAAAAAATAATCAAATTAGATGCTTAGTTAACAGGGGTTGTTCAGTGACGATTGTGCCTTTTAACTATTCTATTGATGAGAAATATCCAGGTTAATTATACAAAGCATATCTGATACGAAATTGTTTGTGTTATAAAAAAATGATGCTGTTTAAAAAGAGTTTTAATAATTAAAGTTATTGTGCTTTAGATTTTGATGGAATTTTTTTGTCTAATGGTCCTGGTGATCCTGCAATGTGTTTGGAACTTATTTCAAGGCTAGAAAAAATTCTTTTGACCAAACAAAGTAAACCTATTTTTGGAATTTGTTTGGGACATCAACTTTTGGCGCGAGCTGCTGGTGCACAAACACATAAATTATTGTAAGTATTTGCGTTATAATTTTTAAAGCATAGAACAACTCTAATATTGCTTATTTGCTACTTAGGTATGGCAATCGTGGTCATAATCAGCCATGTACTCATACTGAGACAGGGCGTTGTTTTATAACATCACAAAATCATGGATTTGCTGTTGATGATTCTACTTTACCTGATTCATGGAAAACTTTATTTGTTAATGAAAATGATCGTACGAACGAAGGAATTGTTCACGAAAACTTACCATATTTTAGGTTTTTTTAAATAAATTACTAAAAGACATTTTTTACTTAGATTTGAAATTAGTTTATTGTCTAAATAGTTAATAACAATACGAAATTTTTTTAGTGTTCAATTTCATCCGGAACACACTGCTGGACCGACAGATATGGAGTGCCTTTTTGATGTTTTTTTGGATGCAATGAATAATACAAAAAAAGGAATTAAATTTTGGTAGTGCTTTTTCATATTCTTTCAACCAATTGTCATAATTTTTAGTGTTCGTCAATTAATCAAAGAGAAATTGTCATACGAAAATATTTATAAAATCTCCGTGCAACGTAAAGTGTTAATCCTTGGTTCTGGTGGACTTTCAATTGGACAGGCTGGCGAATTCGATTATTCTGGCGCTCAGGTTATTTTTAGTTTAACAAAGAAAAATTCATTATTCTCTAAAACAAACAGTTTTCTCAATTAAAATAAAATTTTTTAACATTGTATAAAAGAAAAAAAGAATTGTAATTAGTGTAAGTTAATTTTCTAGCAGTTATTTTAATGTCTTTTATTTTTTAGGCAATTAAAGCGTTAAAGGAACAAAATATTAAGACCGTTTTAGTAAATCCAAATGTTGCTACTGTTCAAACATCAAAAGGATTTGCAGATCGAGTTTACTTTTTACCGATTACAAAAGAATACGTTACTGATGTAAGATTTAAATTTATAGTATTTACTTTTACGTATTTAATGTTTTGTATTAATTTTAAGATTTAGGTGATAAAAAAGGAGCGTCCAACAGGTATATTGTGTACATTTGGTGGTCAAACGGCATTGAATTGTGCTGTTGATTTGTACAAAGATGGGATTATTGGTATTAATTATTTATAAATTTTGATTTTTGTTAAAATTTTAGTTTTATATTTTTATAGATCAATTTAACGTGCAAGTACTTGGGACTCCTATTCAAGCTATAATGAATACCGAAGATCGTGAACGTTTTAACGTCGAAGTTGAGAGTATTGGTGAACGCGTAGCGCCAAGTAGAGCAGCAACAACTCTTGAAAATGCAATTATTGCTGCAGATGAGATAGGATATCCTGTATTAGTTAGAGCAGCATTTGCTTTAGGAGGATTGGGTTCTGGATTTGCAAATAATAAAGAGGAGCTGATTCGAATTGCAAAACAGGCACTTGCTCATTCAAATCAAGTACTTGTCGACAAAAGTTTGAAGGGTTGGAAAGAAGTAAATTTTTATATTTTTTAAGTGTAAATGTTTTGTTTTTTTATAAAAAAATAGCACTGTTGTGAAATAATTTTAGGTTGAATACGAAGTAGTTCGTGACGCGTATGACAATTGTGTAACTGTTTGTAATATGGAAAATGTTGATCCCCTCGGTATTCATACTGGGGAAAGTGTTGTGGTTGCACCTTCTCAGACACTTAATAACTTAGAATACAATAAATTACGTGAAACTGCTATTAAAGTTATTCGACACTTTGGAATAATTGGCGAATGCAATATTCAATATGCTCTTAATCCACACAAATTAGAATATTACATTATTGAAGTAAACGCTCGTCTTTCAAGAAGTTCGGCTTTGGCGAGTAAAGCTACTGGTTATCCATTAGCTTATATTGCTGCAAAATTAGCTTTGGGCGAGTCGTTGCGGTCATTGCGAAATAATGTCACTGGAAAAACTACGGCATGTTTTGAACCTTCCTTGGATTATTGTGTCGTTAAAATTCCACGTTGGGATTTGAGCAAATTTGCGCGAGTGAATAATCGGGTATGTTTTTATTTTAATTTTAACAACATTTCATTTACATAAAGTTTTTTTATATTTTTATAAATTTTATTTTCCGCGAAATTTTGATACTTATTTTGTTGTATAATGTAATATTGGACATTAATTTTACTTTATTGTTTTTCTAAAATGGCATTAATAATATTATATTAAATTTTTGTTTTTTTTTTAAGTTTCTAAAATTTTTTGCTAGTATTAACATTTTAATCTATGTTAAAAATAAATTGTTCAGATTGGTAGCTCAATGAAATCAGTTGGTGAAGTAATGGGAATTGGTCGTTGTTTCGAAGAAGCTTTTCAAAAAGCTTTACGTATGGTAAACGAACACTATGAAGGATTTTCTCCTTTTCTTATAAAAAGACTTACAACTGAAGATGCAAGTGTTAAATAAATCTAATTAATAAATATATTTTGTTTTAAGCTTTATATTTAAGTTTTATAATTATATATATTGTTTTTGATTGTATGTGTTTTACTTTACAGGATTTTGTTCATCCAACTGACAAGCGAATGCTAGCTTTGGCTCGAGCTTTGTACAAAGATGAATACAATTTAGAGGATTTATTTTCACTTACTCGAATAGACCGCTGGTTTCTTTGGAAGATGTTTAACATTAGTGACATGTATAAAAGACTGGAAAAATATTCCGTACGTGTTAATATATTAGATTAAATAATATTAATTTATTTTATATTTTTTAGATTAGTACGCTTCCACTATCGTTATTGCGTGAGGCTAAGCAAATTGGGTTTTCTGATTTTCAAATTTCAACATGCATTAATAGGCGAGTAAGATTAATGCTGTGTTTTGTTGTATTATCGGTTTTTTGTTTTTTACTTTTTTTTTATTTTAATAAATCTGTTTATGTTTTTTAGTCCTGAAATAAATGTGCGTGAATATCGAAAATCGAATGGCATAAATCCTTTTGTTAAACAAATTGATACAGTTGCTGCCGAATGGCCAGCTGTTACTAATTATCTTTACTTAACTTATAATGGTGCCGAGCATGATATTCAGTTTAAAGTAAAAAATAAAGAAGTTATTGTACTGGGTTCTGGAGTTTATCGCATTGGTTCATCTGTTGAATTTGACGCATGTTGTGTTGGATGTGTATGTGAGTTGAAGCGACAAAGTTATAGTCCGATAATGATTAATTGTAATCCAGAGACGGTCTCTACTGACTATGATATTTGCGATAAGTTATATTTTGAAGAGATTTCTCTAGAGACAGTATCTTATATTTACGAGTTAGAAAATCCCATTGGAGTGGTTCTTGCTTTTGGCGGACAGGCTGCAAATAATATTGCTTTATCTCTTCAGAAGTTAGATCTTTCTATTAAAGTTTTTGGTACTTTGCCAAAGGATATAGATGAAGCTGAGGATCGTTACAAATTTAGTCGTGCTCTTGATAAACTTGGCGTACGTTTAAAATTTTAATGAGAAAGTGATATTGCTAAGTGCAGATATTGTAATTATGCGCTAAAATTACAATGTGGGGAATTGAATTTAAAATTATTACAGATTTCTCAACCATATTGGAAAAATGCTACATCTATTGAGGAAGCATTGTCATTTGCTGAGAGTCCTAATGTTGGTTATCCGTGCTTAATTCGACCATCATATGTGCTGTCTGGTGCGGCTATGAATGTTGCTCATAATCCCGATGATTTGGCTGGTTTTCTTAAACAAGCTGCTAGCGTTGCTAAAGGAAAGCCGGTAGTGGTATCTAAATTTTTTGTTGATGCAAAAGAAATAGACGTAGATGTGGTAGCACTTAGTGGAAATGTTTTAGTAATGGCAATTTCGGAGCATGTTGAGAATGCTGGTTAGTTAGTATTATTATTTTTTGTTTAAATTTACTTGTTAGGTTTTTAAAAAAATTTTGCTTATTTTTTATAATAAAAACAAGTTTTAACTAAATTTAATTTTTACTTTTATTTGGATATTGTTGTTATTGAAATTAGGAAAGCTTACCATGTTTTTCATTTTAGGAATTCATTCTGGCGATGCAACTTTGGTTACTCCGCCACAGGATCTTAACGAAACCACGAAGTCAAAAATTAAGAAAATTGTTACTCGTCTTGCACAGCGGTTCCAGGCTACTGGTCCTTTTAATATGCAGTTGATTGCTAAAGTAATTTTTTATACTTTGATTTTATCTTCAATTAATGAAAGTAATAGCTTAGTATTAACTGCCCATTTTTCTTATATTTTTATTTTGTTTGCCTACAGATTGTCTTTGGTTTATGGCTTATTTTCTACTTTATTATAAGAATTTTGTTTAGTGTAAACAAAATAATTTTAATTAAAAATGTTAAAATAAAGGTCTTATTTTAGAATGATGAATTATTTGTAATCGAATGCAACTTGCGTGTGTCACGAAGCTTCCCATTTGTTTCAAAAACTTTAGACTACGACTTTGTTGCCCTTGCTACTCGTGAGTTGTTTAATTAAATATAAATTTTTGTTTTTTTTTGTAATGATAAATTTTTTTATTGTTTGTTTTCTAGGCGCTATAATGTACAATGGGGATTCATCTGACTTTGTTTTTGAGAGGCTATTGGAAACTGCAAAAGTCGGTGTAAAGGTATATCTTTGAAACTTATGTTTTTCAATTTATTTTTGTTGCGTTTTTTGCTTTTCTTTTATTTTTAACTGTAATCTAGGTGCCACAATTTTCGTTTTCAAGGCTTGCTGAAGCTGATGTAGTTATGGGTGTTGAAATGGTTTCAACAGGAGAAGTTGCTTGCTTTGGAAGTAACCGATATGAAGCTTACCTTAAAGGATTACTGTCAACTGGCTTTGTACTTCCGCAGAAAGGAATTTTTATTTCGATAGGTGGTGTTTATGTAAGATTTTTGTTTATAGTTATTTTTTTATTAAAAATTTTTATTCTTACTAGTAAAGACATCAACTGTCTTTAAGATTGAAATGTCAATATATAATAATCTTATATATTATTAATGAATCTGCCTCTTTTAGCCTAAAGAAGAAATGTTTAAAAGTGTGAAAACATTGGACGAACTGGGCTATAATATTTATGCTAGTAAAGGAACAGCTGATTTTTACATGCGAAATGGAGTCAAAGTGATTTTGTTTCTTAATATGATTTAATAGAATTTTATTGATTACTTTAGATTACTGCTATTGAATGGCCATTTGATGAAGACAGAAAACAAGGGAAATGTTCAACAGAAAAGATTGCTGCAACAAATAAAACAATTTTCGATTTTATGGCAAATAAAGACATTGATTTTATGATTAATTTACCGATTCGTGGAAGTGGTTCATATCGAGTATCTGCTTATCGAACTCATGGTTATAGAACTCGTAGAATGGCAATCGACAATGGTGTTCCATTGATTACGGACATAAAATGCGCAAAACTGTTCATTGCGGTAATTTACATATGCTTTTGTGCACTTAATTGAATAAAAAAAAGTAATATCTGAAATATTTAAGAGGCATTTAGTCACTATTTTTTTTAATAGTGTATAATTGGATTATTATAGATTAAATGCTAAGCATATATAGTAGCTAAATTTTTGAATAATGAAATTATTGATTGGAATTTAATATTAGGCTCTTGCTCGAACACGTCGTGAATTGCCATTAGTTAATCCATTGTTTGATTGCATCTCTGCTGATTATATTGTTCGCTTGCCAGGACTAATTGATGTTCATTGTCATGTTCGTGAACCAGGAGCTGAATATAAAGAAGATTGGCAGACTTGTACACGCGCAGCAATTGCTGGTGGAGTCACAATGCTCCTTGCTATGCCAAATACTAATCCACCTTTAATTGATGAAAAAAGTT
Organism: Diadocidia ferruginosa; assembly: GCA_027564275.1. NCBI lineage: Eukaryota > Metazoa > Arthropoda > Insecta > Diptera > Diadocidiidae > Diadocidia > Diadocidia ferruginosa. The sequence continues at coordinate 7,672 of JANSTW010047324.1, forward strand.
TTGATTTAGTGGAAAAGGTTTGTTTTTTAACATAAATGATAAACTTTTCTAATTTTTTCTATAATTATAATTGCATTTTCTTTTATTAAAAAAGGACAAATTATTATTTTTTAAATAGCTTTACTTTTAAAATTACTTATAATTAATTCCATAAATCAACAGTGTTAAACTTTATGGATTGCGTATTTTTTTAGATTGCTTCTGAAAACGCCTATTGTGATTATGCATTATATGTCGGTGCTACTCCACATAACAAAAAAATGGATAAAAAGTTTACAAAAAAATGTGCTGGTTTAAAAATGTACTTGAATCAAACTTTTTCTGCTCTTGAAATGCCTTTAACATCTGACTGGATTGAGGTAATTTTTTACTTATATTCTGATTAGAATTTAATTTTGAAAGTTAAGCTTTGTATTAATATTTAATTTAGCACATGGAATCATTTTCAAATGATCGATTAATTGTTTGTCACGCTGAAAAACAAACTCTTGCTGCTGTACTTGCTGTTGCACATTTGGCTAGTAGACCTAGTTAGTTCTTTGAATAATAATTATTTGATTTTAATTAAATTTTTTTAAAGTAATATATATTGTACATTGTTTCCAAATTAGCCAAAAATTATCATAAATGTTTTCCATGCCTTTACATTAGCAATTAATTTGCCCATTATTTTATTAGTTTAAAAATTTTAGTTCATATTTGTCATGTATCTTCTGCGGAGGAAATTGGTTTGATTAAGAAAGCCAAAGAGAATGGATTTAAAGTTACATGCGAGGTTTGTCCTCATCATTTATTCTTAACCACTGATAAATTAGAAGAAGGATGGCGGGAAGTACGACCACGTTTATCTGAATATTCTTCTGATTGTACAGCTTTATGGGAAAATTTGGATATCATTGATTGTTTTGCCACGGATCATGGTAATTTTTTTCTTATGAATTTTGTATTTTTATATTATAAAAATCATTTGTTGAAAAAATTTTGTTTTAAAGATTTTAGTTTTTAATTTATTCTTGCAATTGACTTTGTTTACTTTATTTTAGCACCGCATACTCGCGAGGAAAAAGCTCGAGGGAAAGATGCTCCGCCTGGTTTTCCCTCAATTCAGTACATGCTTCCACTTTTATTAAATGCTGTAGCGCAAAAACGTTTGACTATGGAACAATTAATTGATCGTCTTTATAATAATCCACGTCGTATATTTGGGTTACCGGAACAAACTAAAACGTATATAGAGGTAATTTTTAAGATATTATTATATAATATATTTTAAAAGTATTTTTTAGGTCGACATGAATCAAGAATGGAAAATTCCATCTAATGGAGGTGAAAGCAAGTGCCAATGGACACCTTATGCAGGAATGCAAGTACGTGGTCAAGTTCGTACTGTTGTTATTAGAGGGGAAGAAGTGATTGTAGATGGACGTTTCATTAATCAGCCTGGATTTGGAAAAAATATCCGTTTGCAAAGTATTGATACTATTAATGAAGGATTAGACACTGTCAGCGGACGTAAGCATTTTTAAAAAAAAAATAAAAAAAAAAATAGTAATCTATATTTTTTAGCTTTAAAAATACATTTTTATTATTTCTTAACATTATTTAGTTGTAAGCTTGGTTAATAGCGATGAATCAAAGTATAAGCGTATTACGCCAGATCGTTCAAATTCAATTAGCCCTATTCGAGAATTATTACCTTCGGAGAACTTTTTCTATAATAAAAACATTCTAAGTGTTACTCAATTTAAGGATAAAGTTGTGATAAATGAGCTTCTTGACATGGCTAATCGATTTCACAATGATTTTGAAGCGGGACGAGCGTTTGATGGTATTTTAAAGGTAGTTTTTATATTAAAAATTGTTTTTATGTTATGTTGCTTTGCATAAATGATTTAGCTTTAAAAAATTACGGTATATTTTTTTAGCGTTACATTTTGTCACTTGTTTTCTATGAAGCATCTACAAGAACTTTTCATTCATTTTCAACTGCAATGCAACGTTTAGATGGAAAAGTTATGAGATGGGATCTTGAAAGTTCTTCAGTTAAAAAGGGAGAATCATTTGAAGGTTTACAATTTGTAGTTAAATTTTTTTGTAGATTATTTTTTTATAACATTTCTAATTATCTAATTAAATGATTTAATATTTTTAATGAATGCTATTTAATTTAGATACTATTCAAATGGTTGCATCTTACAGTGATGCTATAGTACTTCGTCACCCGGATGAAAATGCCTGCGAGCGTGCAGCACGCGTTTCGAAAAAGCCAATTATTAATGCTGGTGATGGAACTGGTGAGCATCCAACTCAAGCTTTTTTAGACCTCTACACAATTCGCCAAGGTTACTTTACATTTTTTTGTAAAATTTTTCTCTTTAATTTATTTTGGAATCTTTAAGCACTGTGGTTTATTTTGGTATTATAACTTTAGAACTTTCAACTGTTAACGGTAAAACTATTGCAATAGTTGGTGATTTGAAAAATGGTCGTACCGTGCATTCATTGGCAAAAATATTATGCTTCTATCATAACATTACTTTTCATTATGTTTCGCCTACTGAAGATTTAGGAATGCCGGAGTCAGTTATCAAATATGTTGAGGATCACTCTGATTTTCCACAGGTTTATACTAAAGTTTTTACTTACAGAAAGGCCAATTTGTGTAAATTAATATTTTTTTAAATTGTAAAAATACAATTAAAGTTTTTTAGAAAAAGTTTACGAACTTGTTAGAAGGAATTCGCAATGTTGATGTCATTTACATGACTCGAATTCAAAAGGAACGTTTTGCTAACTTGGCAGATTATGAACGTGTTAAAGGCAACTTTATTCTTACACCGAAACTTTTGAATGAGGCTTCTTCCGATACAGACATATATAATGACATTGGTATATTGATAAATTACACTGTGCTAAACAAAAAATTTTAAAATTATTATTTATAGATACCTTGCATGTTGATGAGCGTTTAACACGACGTACTCCAATTGGTATGATTTTTAATTTTTTTGATCGAATTTATGTATCAATTTACTGAATGTGTTTTTTTTTAGTTATGCATCCTTTACCACGGGTTGATGAAATTAGTACGGAGTTGGACAAAGATCCTCGAGCTGTTTATATGCGACAAGCACAATATGGTGTATTTGTTCGAATGGCTTTACTTACCTTATTGTTTGGCGCTGAATATTGAAAAATGTTTTTGGATATTTTGTAAAATTTGTTATTGTTTTTTATTTTGTAAAGATTTTTAAAAATCTATTTTTCTTTCTGCTATTTGCTTTTCGCAAAATACAAGTATTATTCGAACTTTTATTTCTTAGTTAGACGCGGTTTTTTTCTTTAAGATGAAGTATGACAGAAACAGTTTAGAATCATTCTTTTGTATGATCTAATTTTCTTTTTTTCTTTTTTTCTTTTTTTCATTTTTTCATTTTTTGAAATTTACTGCATCAGGGTTTAAATTTTTTATGTACTTTAGTTATACCATTTCTTATTCACTGAATTTTTTTAAATGAAGTGTTTATTTTTATTGTTTGTTACACAATTTGTTTGCAGTATTTTAACTTATTTTAGTTTTTACAACCTTTTGTTTCATCCTCTATGATTGTTTTGAATTTTTTTAAGACTAATAAGTTGTTTATTATTTACACTTACGATCAAGTAATGAACTTGTAAAAGACTTGTTGTTTTTTCTATTTTTTAAAAACATTAAAAAATGTTTCTGCTACAACTTTTTTTATGTATAATTTTGTTACTATACCAAATACTTTAAAATATAGCTCATCAATACAAAGATCTTTAAAGCCGAGGCGAATTAAAGTATTTTAATAAGAATTGAATATTGCAAAAATTATAAGTTTCTATGATTTTGCATATTTTATATTTCACAATTTTTGTTGACATGGTTTCTAAAAAATTTGAAGAACGCTAAAAATTTTTGTCTGCATATATAAGTTTCTCTTTAACCTTTTCTTAGCTAAATATAATGATGTCACTGAGATGCTCAAATTTTAAGAGTAAAACTTGGAAAACGCAGTTAGCACGTAGGTGTGTAATTAATTTAAAGTTAAAGTATGATTTTTTGGAAACAACTTATCGAAACTTGGTTTGTTTTTGACTCTTGGACATCTGTAATCTTATAGAGGCAGAATAACTTTTTATCAAGCAATTTTTTAACGAGTAATATATGACAGGAATATGACAAAATTAACTTTAGAAAAAATGAGTATTTCAACAATATGGGCTCGTTTTAAGCCGAAAAGTGGTCCTACTTTGACTAAAGTTCAGAAAATAAAGAGTCACGTTATAACAATTACAATAATATTTTCTATGGTCGGTCTTACGTATGGTAGTATGCAATTTGCAAAATATTTAAAACGTAGATTTGGCGATAAAGCAAGTGTTTATCATGAAGAAATGGAAGATTATTTTTACGACAAAATGGTTCGCGAGCGACGGGAGAAGAATTTAAGCAATCAAGCGAATTTACCACATAAATAATGTATTAGATATATTTTTTAGTTTTTGTTTAATAAAATTTGATTCTAAAATAAGAATTTAATTACAAGGGTATAAGTTGGCTATGATAGCTTTAATATAGGAAATTTTTTACGGATGAATAATGAATTCGTTCTTCAAAAATATTGCTTCAAACTTTAAAAAATTCTTTTAGTCAAAGAAAATATCATTTTCAAAAATTTTAGTTAATAAGTTCACTTTTGAGTTTTAGCTTGAATTTTAAAATAATTTAAAATTACTATTTTAATTAGTAGTATACAATATCCATCTCTAGCGCACCCACCCCACCCGTCAACCTCCGCAAAAAACACCACCTTTGCAGATTTTACCCAACTATTTAATAAAATAAATATAAAAATAGCCAAAATTAGTCCTATTTTTCAATAACGCACACCTCACTCACCTGCGCCAGAATCTATCCTCCCAGCCTAAACCCATAATATTATACACTAACATGCCTAAAATTAGCACTATTTTTCACTAACGCACACTTTCACCCATTTGTGTCAGAACTTGTATAATTCATAAAACCACACTATTTTTTGTACTAGATTTTTTGCTATAATAAAGGAATGGTCTTTTTAGCAGAAATTTTTCATTTAGAAATAATTCTGGTTTCAATTTCTTGCCAATTCTATAGATTTAAATGCAAATGAACCTTTTTTAACGAAATGTTTAGTAAAACTGGAGTTAGTTTGGAAAATATTGTTTATTACAAAGACGATACTCATTATCTTGTTATGTCAACAAAAAACAAAGTCTTTTGCAAAAAGGTGTAATAAAACAGGTAATTAATTATTTTTGCTTTACGCATAGGCATACTCAAAAGATTATTTATAAGAAATATAATAATTATTAAAAATTTGTACTTTTTTTAAAAAAAAACTTTAAACAGTTTTGAAAACGATTTTCATAAAATTAATTTTTTAAATTAAGATCTTATCAATAATATAATTGTACTTACCAATTATCTTAATTTTATAAGTAGTAAATATATTTTTAAG
>JANSTW010047335.1:0-13194 GCA_027564275.1 Diadocidia ferruginosa
AGGTGGTAGTCCAGTTGTGAATTTTTTTTTGACCCTGTCGAGTCTCGAACCCGGAACCTCTTGGACACAAAGCCGTGACGCTACTCACTACTCTACTCTTGCAAATCGAATCAGCGTGTGTAGAAAAAAAACAACAATTTTAATGTAAAATTGTGAAGCTGTGTAGTTTTTTTATTCATACGATGATATTGTCTATAGTGGGGAACATAATATGAAATCAAATTTCTGACAGTTTTTGTAAAAATATAAAAACTGAATTGAGTCAACTTGGTTTTCTTTTAACTTTGACCACAAACTATAATTCAAAGTTCACGTTATTTACTATTATAATAAATAACTTCTTATATATACTGTGTCGATTTACATGCGACTTGTGCATATTATAAAATTAATAAAAATAATACACAAACACGTAGACTGTGCAGTAGAGTGGGTCAATTAAAATTTTGTTTGTATGAAGATTTTCAAAATTTTTGAAATTCAAAAAGAGCAGTGCTGAAAAGCTGCTAAATAAAAAAAATTTTACTCCAACTTAAGTTCTGTATAAAAAACTATAGAAGTTAAGAATCTTTCTCGGTTGCTTAAAATTACAGGGTGTCAAAATTTTAAGACATTAAAAAAATATGCATAACTCAATTTAAATTTTGTTGCTTAGCAACTTTTGAGCCAGCTGCTCTTTTTTGAATTTCTTAATTTTTCAAAATCGATCCACTCTACTGTGCAGCCATATATTTTTCTAAACATTTTTTTTGTAATAAAGCTATGCAATTGTTGTAAATTTTATAAGAGATTCCATTACCTAACTATATTGTTATAGTATATTTACTATATACTATAGGTTTTTCTTGTAATAATAAAAATTATTAATGACGTTGTTGTTGTTGTTTCACTTTTAAAATCTCATTTATTATAATTCTTTTGCTAGTAGAAAAATATTTGTAAAAAAAATTATGTTACAACTTATAACTTAACACATTCTTCACTTGCACTATGATGAGCGATGATCCAACTATATTATCGCATCGCACGCAGGCAAGAATTTTAAACTTAAGTTTTTTTTTTCAGTATAGAATGAAGAGAAGTATTGCAATTGGTGAGACATTTTTGGAAATTATAGAAAAATATCAATTTTTTTTAGTCTGAAAAATTATATTTTTTTAATCATCTGTTGCCGTCATACATATTGTCATGCATATATGAATGACATAGCATGCAGTGTGTTTAAAGAAAGACTTTAACAAAAAGAAAACAACTTTCTGTATATGCGCAAGAACATGTTCTACAAACTAATTTATAATTTATTTGCCATCTTGAAATTAGTTTAATATCATGAATTTGACTCATCGGGTAGCTCCCATACGAAATTTCCAAAATTTTTGATTAATTTAATAAGAATAAAATTTGTATCCCCACATTGTGTGTCTGTAGTAACAGTTTTTTTTTAATTTAATATTCTCGCTTAAGAAAACATAATATTGCTTGTAAAAAGGTGCATATACCTAGGCTGCAGGGTAATTGGATTTGTATATATGTGTTTGGTTTCAAGTTTAGCATATTTTATTAATTTTTATGCAAAACTTGAATTCTTTGAAGATGTTTCATTTTTATAAAAAAAAATTTTTTTTTAAACCCTTTCCATTGTGTGCGGTTATTGATTATGATATGTAATATAAAGGCTAATGTATAAATGTGACGTGTAATATTATTATAGTGAATCATATGTTATAATATTCGAAAAGGATAAAATTCCTTGAAATCGCATATAGGCAGATTAACTTCTTTATAAAATGAATAAATTAATTTTATGCAATTGTTGAAACATGATATCGCTTTTAATGAATGTTTTTTGTAAGTTTAATAAAAGATGAGTGATAAATCTTAATGTAAATTATTTATAGAACAACTTCTGTGTAAAAAGTTGCGATAAAAAATGCTTGTTATTACATTTTATATTAAAATGCAGTTTATGTTTGGTTAGCCATTGGTATACTGATTATATGTGCAAGCTAGGTAGTTACTAGTTAGAGTCTGCGAAATTTTGTCTTCATTTAGCTATTTTTCTGAGAATTACAAATTTATTTGATTAACCCTAGGATGTTCAGCTGGGCTTATCGAGGCCCATTTCGACTTTCGTCGTCAATTTTTTGTCTTAAGTCTAAGCGCTAAACGGTTTTTTTTCCAAATAAGGTAACGGTACCAGTTCCAGTGCCAGTTAGTTTCATATTATTTTAAATATAATAAGAATTGCGCTAATGCTTTTTTCTTTTTGTTGATATCAAAGCCATCTGTGTTATTTTATCTAATATATTTTAAAAAAAATCTTATCTGTTAATACTAATTAAATATGGAAAAATACATTTTATGAGAGTCGGATGGTCCCAACGCGCTTATATGAAGAAGTCATAAAATTTTGGAAAGCGACTTTTTGTTTTTTTCTTTAGTGTTTAATAATATTTTTATGTAAATTTATTGTGGTTAGTTTTTGTTTTAAACCTAATCAATTTTCCAACCATTTTAATTCTTTTTATTTCATATAAAAGAACTAATTTAATGCTTTATGGCATGGCAGACACTATGGGACAGGCAAATCCAATGCCAGTCATAGTATGACTGATACTGGTGCACTAACCATAGTACTGATGACCTAGTGCCTGTCGTATAGAAATATACTTAAATTAATTAGAGTTCACCGACAATTCCCCGAAAAGTAAATTCCCCGAAAAGTAAATTCCCCGAAACGGCAATTCCCCGAAACGACAATTCCAAACCCAAAAAAAACAGCCAATTTTTTCGGGGAGTTATTGCTTAATAGAAATTAAAAGCATTTCTTAGAAAATAAATTTTCGGGGAATTGTAGTTTCGGGGAAATGTCGTTTCGGTGAAATTTCGTTCGGGAAAATTTACTTTTTGGGTAATTGTACGTTCGGGGAACTGTCGTTTCGGCGAATTGTTTCGGGATATTGTCGTTTCAGGGAATTTACTATTCGGGAAATTGTACGTTCGGGGAACTGTCGTTTCGGGGAATTGTCGAATTTATTTTTCATGGAATTGAACGTTTGGGGAACTGACGTTTCGGGAATTGTCTTTTCGGAGAATTATCTTTTCGGAAAATGTATTTTTCGGGGAATTGAACGTTAGAAGAATTGTCCTTTCGTGGAATTGTCAGTACACTATTCCTTAGGTATATTAAATTTAATTTTAAATAATTTTTAGTTACAAAATGAGTTTTATTCAGACGAAAAAGTAAATAAACCCACTTGACGAATTGATTATTATATCATGCTGATACAGGCGGTTTCCCGCAACAAGAGTACAGCTTATTCTTGACAGCGTTCAATTACTGATTTATACTTTTTAATATACCAACAAAAAAAAGTTATCAATTTTAAGACTAAAATCATTATTTTATTTAATTTTGTTAACAAAATGCTTTTTAAACACCGCATATTTTCCCTGACTGAGACTGGGACGTTGGCTGACTGGCTTACCAACATGCTAATTTTTTGGTGACTGGGTCTTTTTCTCTTTTTTTATAAAAATATTTTTAAAATATTTACTTTTTGTCGATCGTGAGTGTCAAAAAATTTAAAATTTGGAAACAGGCTAATCGATCAAAGAAAAGTGAATATTTTAGCAATATTATATGTGGCTACAGCTCCACTGACGAAAGGTTAGCCTAGAAATAGTGCAGGCCTTGTCGGTATGAGTAAAAAACATCAAGTTTTTTGAAGGTTCTTGCGTATGCTAGAACCACAGGCTTCGGCGAATAGCTGGAATGCAAAAATATTCACTTTTCTTTGATCGATTAGCCTGTTCCTAAATTTAAAAAAAAAATTGTTTATTTAGACTGCAGTGAAGTCTTTAAAAAGATATTCTTTTGTTAGATTAGTGAATATTTTATCACTTGACAAAATTATTTGGAAATGTTACTTTAAAACTACAATTTTATAGTCGCCTGAACTTTAAACTATGCTTAAACTGAATGGGACTGGTACCGTTACCTTACCGCTCATGATTTCTGAACAGAATGAATCCGAAATCAAGTTGTTGACGCGGACATCGCAGAACAAAACTTTTCTATATATACAGCAAGGCGCTAAGTGTACCTGTTGGGCCTCGCGAGGCCCATATGTGTTATCTACTGTTTTCTTATTCTTATTTTGACCAGCTGATGTGTTGTAAATGTACATTTGTGTGTACATTTATATGTGTATGTGTGATGGAGAATAGGAATTATATATAGAACTTTTTTTATATGGAGTGGTAAATATACCAAGTTTCTTTGACCTTGCGGATGTACCTAGCTCTGAGAATTTTTCATATTGTTGCAATTGTGTCTATTTATTGAAATGAAACTAGTAATTTGCAATTTCGGTGATAAATATAGAAGACAGAGCAATGAATAGCCACTTTGGTCAATGAAAACTTTACAACAGCTATATTTTGCTTCCGAAGCAGTATCAATATAATATTTTGTAAAATTTATTGTTTTTATGGTTTTTTTATATTTTTTTATAAATAAGTTATTCATAAGTTTACATTTACCATATAAAAATATATTTTATATATTATGGCTATTCTCCATATAAAAATATATAAACTAATATTATTGTATCATATGGAACAGTAATTAGCGTTGTTGCTTTGCGCTCCATAGGTCGTGAGTTCGATCCTAAGACTGGCTGACTATTTTTAGCAACTATAGGTTATCAATTTTCATTCGCACGTGTTTTATTAAAAATACAATTGTTGTTCAGACGTCACTTAAAGCCGTTGAACAAACCTATATGACTCCAACAGATAGGGTTCCTCATATATAGTGTAAAATAACCGCCGCACTGATAAACAAAACATATGTCCAGTGCCAGTTGCTTGAAACACTTAACAGTTAATATAGTCATCAATAAAAATCATTGTATCCGATAAACGAAAATTTGTAAATTGGTCCCTACTCGCTATGCTTCCTCACTTTGGAGTAAAGCACACTATGAGGATGATCATATTATTATAAACACTCATACATATAAATATATACAAACACTGCTTCAGCAGAATACCTAACTGGTCGAAAATATAACAAAACCATATATATTTTATATGGGCCTCACGAGGCCCAACAGGATCACTTACCGCCATAAAGGTAGCTGAACATCAACAACAACAAGCTGTATATTATTTATGTTACACAATAACATTGATCAGTTTTATATCAATATAATTAAAACAAAATTATATTTGTTTCATACACTGAGAAACTGACGGCACCGACCAATATAGTGTTGCAGATACAGCAGAACGAACAATTCAATGATGTAATGTGTACAGCAGTATTTGTTGTTGTCTGTTGTGGGTACCAAAAATGCTGCGCACACAACATCATTATACGATCGGTGCCAAAATAATCGAATTTGGTATGATATACAGCAAATTTTATATGGCTGTATGAATTGTGTATACATACGTAGATTCTCAGAGTACTTAAAATCCATATAAAATCGACCACAGATAAGAGCAATATCAGATTGTTCTTCTTTTTGTATATCAAGATCAAAAGTTCGTTCACAAAAATCTCAATTTTGTCGTAGACCAGTGCAGTACAGTAAAATTTGTTTTAATGCAGCGTGACTTATACTTTGTTTTATTATTAGCCTTACATTTGTGTATTGACTAAAAAAGAGGTATTGCGTTGCATTTAGTGATAATATAGTTATTTTTTTGTTCTTAATAATCATTATTTTTATGTTTATGTGGTCCTAAACAAATAATCAGTTGAGCGAAATTGATATGAAAATACTGTTTTCTACTTACATAGACCTAACACTACTGGAAAACTGAAAAAGGTCATCAAGGTCCATACAATATATAAAATACCACACATTTACCGCCTCTGAACTAAATTAAATTACGACAAATATAAAAGGCTTTTCCCCATACAATAAAAAAAATCTGCTTTACAATTGCTTTTCTTAATCACATTAATTCTTATAAAGGTAATATAAAGCTTTATAGTGTTTAGGTGTGGCTTACTGCACTAAAACGAAAATCTCCTAATGTATCACACATTGAATGATAATAATAATTAAATGGAATATGTTTTTTTTTGTTATATTGTAAATGCGACACGACATTAAAATGTGCAGCAACATGTACAAAAAAAGAACTCTGCTCGCAACATAATAAATATCTTTATGTTCATTATTTAGAAAATGTTTATATTATATTGCTTTACTTATCTTCTTATAATAATGTGCTTGTATGTAATTTTATGTTTTCGTAGGCGGAAGGACCGCGAATTTAAAAAAATATATTTATAATTCTTCAGTCACTATGAAGGATCGAGCCAGTGTGCACTTGCACAAGTTAATAAATTAGTAGAATCCAAATATCTGACCCCAGAGAGACTAAGATGTTCATTTTATGGTCATCTAGATGTTTGAACCAAAAGTCCAAAATGTAGTAAAAACTATTTTAAATCTTTCATTTTATTTTTTAGACCACTTACACTAAACCCTATATAAAAATATTTAAAATTAAACTGTTTTATTTCAATTAAATAAGACCGCCAAACTTCTAAACATTTTGGAAAACTAAAGGAACGCAATTTTTTAACATAAAAAATTTGAATGGGATCACTTTTTTTTCGTTGTCAGCATAGAGCAGTGAGTAGCGTCACGGCTTTGTGTCCAAGAGGTTGCGGGTTCGAGACTCGTCAGGGTCAAAAAATGTTCACAACTGGACTATCACCTTTCATTCGCAGGTGTTTTTCTAAAAAAAAAGCGATCGCAGTGGTTCGGAAGTCGCTTAAAGCCGTTGGTCCGCCTATATGACACCAACTGATATAGCGTAAAAACTTGCGGACTACACTTCACCTTTGATATAGTATAGAGATATAGTCGTCAATAAAAACTATGGTATAAGATAGAAAAAAATGGTAAAATGGTCGCTATGCTCCCTCGGTTTGGAGTAAAGGACACGATGATGACTTTTTCTTTTCACATATAAACTGCAAATGCAATACCAGCGGAGTATGAAATCACTGGAAAAAATGCTGGCTAAACTGCAGTACAGCGAATATGCTCCAAATAGTATCCCATCATCTCTATCTTGCAGAGGGTTATCCCCCGACAAAGAAATTATACTACCCATTTTCGGCAGGGGAGGGGGGGTTTAAAGTTTGTATGCAAAAATTTGTCTAGTGTGAACTTAAGAGTGACAGGGGCTTAACGTTTGTATGAAAAATATGAAAAATATTTTTTTATATAATTTGTGTGTATTTAAATGAAAGGGCTTGACAAGGGCTACAACTTTAGTTTTAAGGGTTTAAGTCTATTGTTTCCCCATCAGTTCGCAGACCGACCAATACAATTTTACTTCTAGAAATCCTTTAACCCCTCCTGGGGTCTAATTCTAGAACGATGGACTAAAACCCTTAGAACTAAAGTTGTAGTTATTGTCAAGACCTTCTATTTAACATCACACAACCCGTATAAATATATATTTAGATATTTTTCATACAAAAGTTAAGCCCCTTCCATTTTGAAAGGTTAGATGACCCCCCTTAAGTTCAAACTACAAAAAATTATAATTTGCCTACCCTTTCATTCTGTATAGGTGTGAAAATATTGAATTTAAAAACTTTTGCATACAACTTTCAACCCCTCGCCCTAATAGTCAAAGCATAATTTTTTTTTTCGAAAGATGAACCTCTACATGATAGAGCGGCTAGGATCCTATTTGGAGCATATGCTGCAGATTCACCAATTATAATAATCCTTCGCTTTCGGTCTGTATTATTCTCCAAATGTATAGTAATTAGTAACTATAGGACGACTTAAAACTTATTTCTCATTAGAATTAGAAAAGATAGATTGATTTAGAAGGAAATTCGTTTATTTTTTCCATCAAAATCTGTTAATTTTAGATTTTAAAAGAAATTTCGGAGAATTTACACTTTAGCTCCAGACCCTAACGGACCCTCCTCTTTCCAGACTTTAAAAACCACTAAGGGGTGTATGGTATCAAATTAAAGGTATTAAAAATACCTATCATTTAAAAAAAAGTTGAAACACTCCGTGTAGCTGGGGGGGGGGGCAAAAATCTGATTTTTCATAAATTTCAAGATACAAAATTTTGGTAAGTGTCAAATGAAAGGTAGACACTAATTGAAACAGTGTTTTATCCTGGCCCCGCCCCTCTTACGAACAAATATATAAAAAACAAATTTTTGCGCCTCCCACCGACACGGAGTGTTAGATTTGCCTAAACTTTTTTTTAAATTAGAGGTATTTGTAATACCTTTTATTTGATACTATACACCTTTTACCCTTCCCTCAAACCACCATTCCTCAAACCACCTTCCCCAAAAATTTTTTTTCAGAAATTTTGACCAAATTTTGACCCCCTCCCTCATCCAAACGGGGAAGAGCGCCAAGAGTTATAGTGGTTTTCAAAGTCTGGGAGGGTCTGTTATAGCCTGTTAAAGTGTAGTTTAGCCGAAATTTCTATGCTATACCCACGATTTTTTTGCCTTTTTCTTGAGTATTTTAGATTCAGCAACATTCGATTAAAAGTCGTTAGAGAATGTTAAAACACTTACGATACGCTAATTTCCAAATGTTGTCACCAAAAAAGCATAAAAACCCGTTTTCGAGCAATTTAAAATAAAATAAAAGGGTACAAAAATTGGCTAGACCTTGTGTATTCTATTATAAATTTACAACTTGCCATACGGCATGCCCAATACCACATTATAGACAGTCTGCACTATATGCACATGGCAGAATCAAATGTATAGCCTATAATAGTGTTAAAAATGGAACTATACATTTTTTATGGATTGTTCGATGTTTTAATTTATGCGCGATTGCAACATAAATAACCGACAAAAACCGCGACTTTTTATAAAACAAATTAATAGAGAGACGAAAAAAAATAAACAAAAGCTCTACAAACTCTTTTATGGCTTTTCGAAAATACAAATATTTCAGAAGAAACATTTTACGCCTAGCAAAAAAGATTATAGAAGATGATTATTGTGTATATAAATACAGTGGCGAGCGGTCGATGAGGACAACAGGGTAAGATTTGCTGTCTGAGAAAATCATCGGATATATTTGGAAAACAAAACAAGAATTGTCCCAAATGATAAAAAAAATCAAAATCTTAAATTTAAAGCACTTGAGTATTTTAATAAACTCAGTTTTTTTACTAAATTTTACTTGGTTTTTAATAAAACCTAAAAAATTTGGTTTTTGTCAAATTTACTTTTTATCTATTTTTCAAATTCCACTTTAATTTTCGCTTGAAATCTCAATTTTTTTTATATAAAGCACTTGAGTATTTTAATTAACTTAGTTTTTTGCCAAATTTTACTTAGTTTTAAGTAAAATCTTAAAAAATTATGATTTTATCAAATTTACTTTCTATCTGATAAAAAAAAATAAATGTTAATTATTTCTCAGAAAATATATCGGAAACTTATACGATTTCATCAAATTTCTTTCAAATTCTTTTAAACCATTTTATATTTTTTTATGAAAACTTTATGGGTTTTCCTAATTCGAATGAATAATCTTATATGTATTCTGCTGCCTAACAGAAAAAAAATTCACCTCTCGCCACTGATTGTATAGTTAGTGTATATATAGGCAAACTACACAAATTTATTTATTCAAAGTACAACTGAATTGAAGATATAGTTTTTCTTTTCTTATAAATTCAAATGTTTCTTTGAAAATATTGCATATAACTTTGCTATATAAATGCATTAGCATAGATAAGTAAAATATGTATGCAGATGGTTGTGGTAAAGGTTAAAAAAATAAGTTTTTTTTAAACGATGATTAAATAATAATATTTTTTAAAACAATTATATTAATCTCAGGATTTCAACTCACAGGCGCGACATCTAGACTTAAATTTAAAAAATAAAAAAATATGAGGACATTTTTATTTTTTTATTACAAATATTTTCCGCTCTATTTTGTTTGAAATTTCGAATTTTTGCATACTTCGGCCCACCCTAATGTTTATATAGTGTCCATTGGCGAGCCTTTATGTTAGTGTTAGTTTTTTCCATTGCGAGCAGACAACTCGAAATTTACAACAACAATTTGTATAGGAAATGGTATTAACAACAGCAACCAAATTGAATTTTTGCATTTAGTGGTACCAACCAATCAAAAACATCGACACTGTTGGCCATTCGCAATTGAACAAATCAACACTAAACCATGAAGGTTCGCGTGTGTCCTTGTAGCATAATACGTATGCATTTATTTTTTTCACTGTAGATAGACCTTTAATGTGATATTTAATATAATATATTTTATTTAAATTGTATTATTTTAAATAATTATGTTTGCTCAATATTATTATATTGATAATAAAATTCTAACTTTTTGAACTATGGGCTTTATTATTATATAAAAAAAGCTCACATATGAATAGGCTAAAATATTATATTTATACCTTTGCGTGTGTTGTATTATATCGATGAGGTATATTTAGCAAATAAAATTAATGAAATCAACAAAAACCAATTGAAAATAAACTATAATATGTTTTATATTTATACCTATATACATGGGCCTAATGTATACACGTGTGGTTTTCTATGTGAATTAATACGTATAGGCATATTATATGGGAATATGTTTGTGGAACTGGTCAGAATCGATTCACATAAATAATAGGTCGTTGCCGCTATATATATATAGGTGCATATGATGCAGAGGAGAACATTTATCGGAGTTATGATGCGGTACGGGCGTCTATAGTATGTAGGTAAATATAGGGCCGCGCGGCTGTGGTCAATGTTATTGGATTGTTGATATCAAATAATAATTGTGTAAATAAATCTATCGAAAAACAAAATATTCCCACACAATATATATGATCACATTTAACAATTGTTATTAGTGATTTTTTTTTCGCTGTGTGTATATATCCAAAAAACACAATAAGCTATTTAAATTAATTAATTTTTCAATAAACTTTCAATAAAATTATATATTAGCATGTGATATTATAACACAATTAACCACAGATATATTTCTCGTAAACTAAATTGATTAGTTTAAATTTTTTATTTATAGAGTGATATAGACAAACGCACGTATTATACTTCATTATTACCAACTGTAAAGAAGCATTTTTTATACAGACACTAAATTTCTCCTATCTTGGTATATATGTCCACTAAATCTTCATAAGCCAAGAATTGTTAAGTTTCTTTAAAAAATTGATGACCATTTGACTGCAATGAAGATTCAGTTCCTACTTAATTTGAATAATAAATGATCAAAAAGAGGCTCGTGTTAAGTAGTGCAATGAAATGATTACAAAACTATATAAGCCCAAAAATCATCAAAATGTGTTAATCGATTGCTAAATTTTGAAGTTTTTTATTGAAAAAATATCTACAACCTTAAGCATTTTAAACTATCAAATTATTGAGAAAAGTAATTCCTTCTTGTGTTTTTTTTCTTAGAATCAGCGAGTAAAACCAACTAAACCCAAAGAATTGACTCAAAGCAAAGTGTATTTATTTAAGGTAGTGACACAATTCGAGAAAATTTCAGAAGCGATACCAAAGATATCATCATTCAATCATTGCAATAGTTTAATGAAGACCTATTTGTGGCTACTGAAATTTTCTGACACTGTTCACTAAATAAAAGAAATACACTTTGATATAAGTTACCATCATTTTTAAAATAAGTAATTAATATAAAAAAAAGTGTTATATTAATTACAATAAAAAATAAAGCAAATAAGTTAGAAAAAAAACTTTACAGCTTTTGGTCTCATAATAATCAACCAATAAAAACGAAAGTTTCATCCGCATAAAAATATAAATATTACGTATAAAATGAAACAACTTCAGAGATTGTTATGGTAATATCGGCTAAACTTCTCCATATAAACGCAACGCATTATATAATATTCCATTTCACATGTTATTATTATTTTGCTTAAATCTATCTAAAAACATTATAATCATATACAGGATCTATGTAGTCTGCGTATATAAAGTATATATACTAGACTCTAGTAAGTACCACTTAAAAGAGGAAAAGTTAAGTACCCATTTCTAAGAGCTGCTATAATATAGGAAAATTCGAAAATCCCACTAACATAGACGAAAAGCTAACTTTGCTCTTTTTTTCTGTTAACAATATCTATTCATATTCGTCCTTTTATCCTTAATCATGTATTTATATGTATATTATGTAATATGTACGAAATGTTACATTACTGTATACACTATTTTAGTATCACACATCGTGCTTCATGCTAAAAACAATGTGTAAGCTTATGTGTCTATATCAGGGACGGAAACCGTTTTCACAAAACCAAAACCAAAAACCAGAAAACCAGAAAATGTTGTTAAAACCAGAACCAAAAACAAAACCAAAATTTAAAAAATCGTAAAACCAAAACCAAAACAAAAATTTGTTTTTGATTTTAATTTTATTTATCATTTAAAAATTTAGTTATAAAAAGTTCAATCTCATCCTCAAAATAAAGTTAAAGCTGCTTATTTGGCGAAAACGGTAAAAAATTGCTCTGGTAACGTCTTTCGATCATTTTTGTTAAAAAATAATTCAAAAATATGAAACCAAAAACCAAAACAAAAAGTAAAATTTGAAAACTTGTAAAACCCAAACCAAAACCATAACCAAAAATTATTTATCGGAAAAACCAAAAACCGAACCAACTCTATTTTCAAATTGGTTTCCATCCCTGGCCTATATAGAGAAAATATAGTAATATTATATACAAAGTTTATAGAAGCTAAAAACTATTTAATATGTATTGGGAATTTATGCGGAACAAAGGAATGGTTTTTACCCTATAAATAGAACAATATGATGTGATGATGTAATAACCCGGTCTATGATTTCGATAATCACTAATTTGTAGACTTTTTATACTGATTTTATATATAAGAAATATATACAATATTTTAAAGCCGGCGTTTTTCTACTAAATTAAACTTTAAACTTGGATATATACACATTACACTAGGACTCCCAATTTTAGTAGGGAAGAACATTTTTGCGAGCAATTTTGCTCGGCGCCCAGACATTATTTACTGTCTCCAATTTTTCGGGCACTTTAAAAAAAAATCTGATATTCTTAAAACTTAGCCCTGCAAAAAATTAGCCTAATTCATATATTTTTGAGGTC
>JANSTW010047346.1:0-23831 GCA_027564275.1 Diadocidia ferruginosa
TAAGGTTATGTTTGTCTTTTTATCATATTTTAATTATAAAGCATCAAAAATATATATTTGTTTTCATATTTGGTTCAAATAAAGAATTAAGCGGAAAAGTTGACAAAAACGAAAAAAATCATCGACTTCTGCTCTGCTCGACTTGAAAATTTGATCGATGCGCCATCTTGCAAAGTGTTTCCAAATTAACTTTTTATTAAAAAAAATTACTGAAAATAAATTAATTTCTATTTCAAGTTGACTAAAATTATTAAAACTTATAGAATTGTTGTATTCTGGGAGCTATTGAATAAAATTTCAAAAAGCTAGTCAGGAAGTTAGTAAAAAATCGATTGCAAGATTTATACTGGACAGACAAACAATCAAGAAAGCAAGCTTTTAAATAATATATGATTTGTTAATATTCTAGATTTTTATAATACAAAAAAGGCCAATTGTAGACGAATAAAATGACAAATCGATTTTTTTGTATAATTAATTAAATATGTGAGAAAAATTTCCAAATAATTTCATAAAAAATATAATTCAACAGAAAAATGACCAACCTACAATATACAATAATTAAATTTTATTAATAATTAAATTATTAATTATTGTAGTATATGAAGCACTGTCTACTGTAACATTATCTATAGACATGAAAAACCTAAAATTAAATTTATTTTTTATACACATGCTCGCGATGTACAATATTCATTATGGGTGTGTTTAGTCACGCATTTAATTAACTAATTGTTAATGACTTTACCAGAAAAAAATAATAAATTGTTACATTTTAGTCTAAAAAATATTAACTAAAATTATAGAGCATTTGTGCGGTTTTATTATTTGTGATATATTGTCATACAAAATTTATGTTAAAATGACCTTTTTTAAAAGGATTTTACCAACATGTAATTAGGACAATGTAAACAAATATAAAATATTTCGAAAACAAAGGGGTTGACATAATTATTAAAATTTATTCTAAAATATTGAGGAAATTGTCAAATACTTATTATAATACTTATAGTAATCACAATCCACACAGAAATGTCTAAATTCAAATTATTTTCATACAATACTTAATGTTACTGGAATTTGGTTAATATTTTCGCAGATTAGTTGGGGTGACTTGATGGTATTTTTTTTTATTGCTGTAACATTTCAATAATCGGTGGTCAATTGCTTTTTAACAATTTATAAACAAAAAGATCAGGTGAACAAAAATTTATTTGAACGCAAATCCACACAAAATTTAAGATTTTCACTTTGGTTGCGTGGATTTGCATTCAAATAAATTTTTGTTCCCTTTTCTGTGCAATATTGTTATAAGTGCTACGTACGCATTAAACTCAATACAATTATTTTGAAAAAAAAAACGTTTTTTTAATTATTTATGCAGTTACACTATCTAAAGATTACTCCTACATTTAAAAAAATATAATATAACACCTTTTGTTTATATATAGCTGAGCTATTATACAGAACAATTAATTGTATACATTTTAAGAAAACGTAATTTCTGAAGAAGAAATTTATAATCCTGCTTTTATTATACATGGAAACGAAGATTTTGTTTTTAATTTAATAAAAAAAAATTCAAAGAAATGTTTCTTAATTTTCTGTCTACATATAATATAGAATATACATTTAATGTTCTCTTCTTTTCGTTGGAAAAGAAAAACTTCTAAATCCGCATTTAAAAGAAATTTAATATTTAAAATAATTGTAATTATATAACAATATAAAAATTGTGTATATCCTGTGAAATCCATTTTCTTTCGAAAATGTCACGTCCTCTTGAATAAACAAAATTCTATGGGGCACAGAAAAAAAAACTTTTAATAAATTTTAATTCCAAAATAATATATACTGAATTTATTTCGCTATATAATATTTAATAATAATCAATATATACTTTATATAGCCCCACATTGAATAATTTAATATTATTATTGCTATACAATGATTATTGTGCGGCCAAATAAATTGTGTGTAATGAATTCCATTAAATTCATACATATAAATATTATGTATACATTATGTACTCGGGTAATAAATTAAATTTACCCCCAATAATGTAGTGTAATTATTGTATATTTATCCATTTAACCGTACTATACGCATCCATTAGAATAATTATTTAAATTTGTCTATAAAATGTTGAACTAAAACGAACAGGATCGCGTTTGACCAATTTCTTTATAATATTATGTTTATATATAGTTCGAAATCGATTTAAATTCCATTGTAATTATATGAAATATAAAAAAACAGTGAACTAAACCCTTTCCGATGGCAATTCATTATTTATACAACATATATCTATTATACGTCGTATCTATTATATGATTGAGATACGCTGAATAGGTCAACATTAATAGATTAGATATTTAGAATATATTTAACTTGAATATTGTTGCCCTAGTAATTGTTGTGTCAGAGTTAATCGAATTGTGTGGAAGAAGTTCTAATATGATTACGATATAGAACTAAGAAAGACAGTTGAATTAAAGTTCAGTTTTATATTATAAGTTGTTTTTAGGGGGGAAAACTGTAGTAACCCACAACTTTTTTAGTACAAATGATATCAGGTATTAAATCTTTAAAGTTCCTTCAATTAAAAAAAAAATTATTCATATTATTAATTATTATTTATTATTTATTTTGTATTTTTTTGTATAAACATTTGTTAAAAATTCAAATAACTTCTGAACACACAGAAACCAGTGCAGGTTATTACTGTGAATCGGATAAATGTATGAAGTGAAGTTAATCACATTACTTTTACATTTACTATACAATATACATATAGGCATGTAATATTTAAATACCTAAACGTAATTTATTCGTATTAAACCCAACATAAAGGGTTATTAAAGATTCGTGGTACACTCATTGCTGACTAATTATAATTTTCAATTAACTTCATATATATTGTTCCCTATAGTATTACATTTATAATTAAAAAGCGTAATATAGGCACACTAGAAAAATTATAGCTAACTTCCTGGAAAGCTATTAAAATATAAACAAAGTTATATGTATATGTAAATTACAGACATACACTACATAGTACAATATTATGGTCGTTTTAATCGAAAAACTATAATATAATAGATTGTGCTTTACGCCTTTACCCAAGTTTTCTAAAATATATGTACAATGTATAGCATATTACATAAAATAGACACTTTTCCTACATATTAAACCTATACCTATGTATTGTGTCCTAGGAAACTAAAAGTACATGTGGATATAATTTTACCAAAAACTAATAAATGTATAACTTTATAATAGTTGAGAGACATGATAACAATTAGGTCACATATTATATACTTTCTGGCTGATTAATTGACAATTATTTACCAAAGTTTTAACCGCATCATCATCATCATCATATTTGCGTTACCAATATTTATTGTCAAAGAGCAAAATGTTACAAGAAGAGGTAAACAATTCTCGCTTAAGGTCTGTTCATTATTTTAGAGTTCCTCATATAGTGTAAAAACCGCCCACTGATCAAAAAAAATGTGGCTAGTGCGAGTTGCTGACAACACTCCCCTTTTGATATGGCCGTCAATAAAAACATGGTATCAGATAGAAGAAAAAAGTGTTAAATGGTCCTATGTTCCCTCGCTTTGGAGTAAAGGACACGATGATGATGAATTGTTATGCTTTGGAAGTCAAGTAAAGCCGTTCATCAACCATCTGATTTTTTTTTTTCAAAATATCTATAAACTAAAGCATCGGTTCTAAATAATTTACTATTGATCGAAAAACACTCAAGATATATGGAAATATTCCAGTTATTGAGCGAAAAGTATTATATGAAAACTACTCCCATTATAAGAAGCAAAAAAAACTCAAATTACTGAGAAAAAATCAATCAAAAGTATGATTTCTTATATCAAATAAATTACAATTATTGAGCAGGAAACTCTCTAAATAATTGAAAATTAATACAATTAAGCGAAACACAATCAATAATATGGAGAATAATACAATTAATAATTTACATGTGTAATACAATAGACTTCTATATGACTTCCAAAGGGTAGTATCAGACAATATTCCTTAATGAAAATGAAAATTTATTTTTTATGTTTCCTCCCTTTGGAAGAAATAACGTTTTGAGATTATCTGTAAAACTCAAAGCCTTATTTAATCTGTACCAAAGATTAAAAACACAAATCAAGCTTGTAATTTTCGTCCGATTATTGTTCTGCCTTTAACAGAGAAAATTTTAAGAAACTGCTGTTTCAAATCAGTTTTTAAAATACATTGAGGAGTCAAATTTATTGTGCAAGTATATCAGTCAGGTTTTCGTGTTAATCATTCTTTCACCATAAACTTTATATTAACGAATTGGCAGAATACCTTAGATGTAAATATTAATTTTAAACGTGCTTTTAAAACGATCAATACAAGCATCCTCCTAGGAAAATTACAAAATTATTATAGCGCACACGGAACAGAATATATATGGTCCAAAAACTATTTAAAAGGCCGTTTACAAATGACATCGTTTCAAGGTTAAATATCTTACACTCGACAAAATACCAGCGGGGTACCGCGAGGCTCTGTCTTGGGACCTCTTTAATTTATTTTATATATTAATTACATTCATACATGCATAAAATACGAAAAAATAAATTTATTTGCTGGCGACACAATAATTTATATAAAAACAACGAACATCAAAGATGGATTAAACAAAATTAACGAGGATCTTGCCAGCTTGCCAATTTGGTTAAACATAAACAAGCTGAAATTAAACGTCACAAAAACAAAGTGTATATTTTTTGGTAGAAACATCAGTAACTTATAGGGGATCTACAAAACAAAAAGTTTTTTGTTTTGTAGATCCCTTGAAAATGGTAAAATATTTACCGAAACGTTGGGAGGATTAAGAAAATAAAATAGTATTAATGGAAAAAATTGAAAATAAATTGTTTTTATTACACAATTTGAAAGTTAAATTATTATTTTAGAAACAAGACTGCAAATGGCCATTTTATTTTCATACATTATTATTATTATTATTATTATTACTAATCATTTTCAATTTGCAGTACACAATTTTGAATTCTTCCTATAAATTGTTTTCTTTGACATATACTATAACATGTGATGGTCTCAGGTGAACAATTTTCCAGAATATCGCTTGTGTGTGGTTATATATATATGTAATAATATACAAGGGGCAAATAATTATGGCATATAGAGAAAATTAAATTATTTTAATTAACTTTACATATTGTTTATGGAAATATAATATAACAAATTAAATTTACAAAAGTGAATAAAATTGCTAGTTTGAAAAGCAATAAAATTATCGCACCTTTAAATGAACATTTAATAATTTAATATACTTTCATTTCAAACAAGAATACATTTGTGGGATATTTAATATGTATAGATTTTGGATTGACCGCACATTATGCAATGAAAAGTGTGGGCGACTACCTATATAACCAATAAATTGCACAATTTAAGTAAATTTAGTCTAATAATATAATATCGACGGTTAAACCAGATATTATCCTATCATCCATTTTGGTCGATTTTGAGTTAAGAATACAGTTTTGTTGTATTTTTTATGGCCTATCGTTTGAACGAAGCCCGAAAATCCAAAAAAAGGAATCTAATATATAATTTTTGACATTTAAATAATCTCGTATCTTATGAAGTAATCAAAACAAACAGTTATTTTGTGCTCCTGAACCATTTGTATTTTGGATGATGGAAGAATGTCTTGTTTAACCGTCGATATTGTACAAAATTCATGTATTTTTCTAGCTATATATGGAGGGTTTTTTTAATTATATAGTTTTATATAATATTTACACAAATTTCCCAACATTTTACCCTGGCAATATATAAAATTCATGTAAAATATAGTTACTCTTTGGTGTACTACTTAATATATTATATTGAGAAGAGAGTATGTGGTTTTAATGGGTTTTTCTGTACATTCAGATAGCCATCGGAATTTTATATGGGTGGTATAATATTAAAAAAAAAAATAGTTGGACAAAAAATCGTTGGGCATACACCACAAGTTTTATGACCACCGCATACGATATAAAACTACATTATATAGTTTATTAAAATCGTAAATAAATCAGCCAGAAAAAACATTGTTATCATATACTGTAAAAATAACGATGTTAAAAAGAACTCGTTTTTTTGCTTTTTATAAATTTATTGTTATTATTTCATAATTTATTTTTTCGCCCATGTTTTTGTGTGTAAGGACATTTTTTTTTATTTAAATATGGAAATTAAGCAATCTATTATTATTATTATTTTATGGCAGCGTGTAAACTAAATTAATTTTTGTATTTTTTTTATATGAGTTATATGGCGGGAAATGGTTAAAAAATGTCAACCACGTTATATATAGTGGAGTTCGTGTCCAAATTTTTGAACAAATAAACATGTTTTCTTGTTGAGTTTATTATTTATTAGTTACATATAAAAGTTATGAAAGAAATTTCATGTTAAAATTAGACCTTTCTTTTAAATTAAATGTATTCTTAAAAGTATGTTAATATAATAAATTCATAAATATATAAGTCAATGTGTATACTTGTTTATCGCTCAATTCACCATGAATAAAGCTATATGGTTATTGTGGTTTTCGTTTCTCGTTGAAACGTATGTATATATGTGCGCTGATGAAGGAGCAATCCTGAAATCATTCATCAAGCAAGGTTATACCCAAGTTTTTGATTTGTTTAAACAATAATATTGCAATATATTTATTTAATTATAAATTGACATATTATTGAATTGACGGCAGATATAATCAAATTTTTTAGAATTATTTATACATTTAATGCTTCCAAAAAATCTCTGTGTAAATAATTAATAATTGTTTCTATTGTTTATATTTTTATCCAGCAAATTAAAAAAAAAATTGGTGTTACAAGTTACAACCAATCCCATATATATATGTTGCACCTATTTATTTATTTTGTATAATGTACATTATCTTAATGCATTTACTGTGTTTCCGCGTAAAATGAAAATTTTTCTAGGAAAAAATATTTAAAACCTTTTTTTTACTTTTCCGATTTAAAATAAATGAGGTTTTTATTTCTTTACTTATCAATTGTTTTAAATATAATTAAATTGCCTCAAATAAAACTAAAATTATAAATACAAAAATTATGAAAAAAGAGAGAGTTTTTCACAATATAAGTATAATTAAATTATTTGCTTTAAAAAACCATTTTATTAGATTTAATATATAGCCTTTGATCTTGTCTCTATATTTATTTAATTAAATTAATAATAATTTTTTTTTCTTTCTATTTTCAGGTAAGTGTTCACGCAACATTAAATAAAGTATATATAACTATACCATACCTACGAGTTTAAGTAAATGCGATTAAAATCCACCCACATTAATAATAATAAAAGTATATATAAATATTTATTTTTATTCAACAAGTAAGTTTTATAATTTATATAATTAAAAAAAATATTAAATGCGTCCGAAATGACCGCGCAATTATATTGCAGTATGTAACTATACGTATAGATAATTTTTTTTTATTAAAAAAAGAAAGTTATAATTGTGCGGTGGAATATTGTCAACTGTAAGTAAATAAATCAGATCAGTAATTTGGTGAAATTATTTATTTATATTAATTATGTGTTCAAAAAAATATTTTAAATTATTGTCAATTAAATATAAAAAAAAATTATTGATCTATTTAATCAATATAAATGCGAAATGAAAGCTTTGTGGTTAAGAAATTCGTTTAAATATTACAAACCAATGAACAATGATACATTAAACTAAGTAAATAGAAATTTTTATAGTTTTATGATGAACATTTTTTTCATTTTATTTCATCATATCAGTATAATAGGTTTTGATCATATTCTGAGCACAAGGTGCTTCTAGTATATAATATTATTTAGAAAAAGGATAGGATGACTTTTTCATCTATGATCAAATTAATATTTACATATACTACACAGAGTTTAAACAGAAACAATTTAAAAATCAATTTAATCTAAAAAATAAAATTGAAAAAAACTCATTTTGTCTGTTGTCTTTGGCAGCTATAGGGAAAAAATCAATAAAAAAAATTATACCATTAGCTCAAATTCAATTAGCCATATATACTTGCGATTATTCAAGCTTTTAAAACTAATGTATATATTTTTTTGTGTATAAAATGTTGTGTAATCCTCTTTCCTTTGGTGGATAACGATTTTTTTCTCTCTTGCTTTCACCTTTATTATATGCAAAAAATTATAATTTCCTATAAAATTAAGCTGCGAAAACTGTTTTTATATATAGAATTTTCCAACAACAATTATGCTATATACCAAAAAAAATAAGGACATTATATAAAAAATAATATAATTTACCAGCCTTCAAAAAAACTGTCATATATCGAAAAAAATATTTTCGACCAACAAATTTTTTCCGAGAAAAAATATCCAATTTATTAAAACGTTCGCATCAATATATCGATTTCCACCAAAGGTTTTTAATGCTTTTTTCGATATTGTGGAATTTGTGAAGACATATAACTTTATGTATATTTAATGGATATGTGGGAGTTTGGGGTATATATATTATGTTTTTTTATATAGGATTAATGTTTTTCGTTTTATATAATATACATAAACGAATTTCCTCAAAGCCAGTCAATCGGATTTTTTTTCTATACTTATGTACAGCGATTAAGCGATCGGAAATTCTTATGTTCATATATTTCTGCAATATAATAAAATGTTCTTTTATATAAACCTGAAATGAAACATTTAAGAACGATTTGGTATTTGTTGAATAACAAAAAACGAACCGACGAAAAACACCAACAACTTTCACATACAAAAAAACGGCTACAACAAAATATAATTTTTCTGGTAAATTTGTTCCCTTTTTCCACGATTTTCTGTTTCAAAATGACATACAAAAGAGTAAATTTCGTCTTAATTAATTTTTGTTTTTTCAAGTACAATTCATATAAAAAAAAGTTTCGCGATAATGTCTTTTAGGGTAAATTTACCAGTAGTTGGCACCCTGACAAGTTATTTGAATCATTTCAATTCTGAGTAGAAATCAATTCTTTTTCTAAAAGCCTAGTTATTTTCGCTAAAAAAAATTATAAAAATCAATTTTTGGACTGCTTTGAAAATAACTTAATATAAATGTTAAAATTAATTATTTTCCTTAAAAAAAATATCAAAATCAGAACAAACTTATGTATACAGTCATATTTATTTGCAATTAAGAACATAACCTCAAACTAAATTAATCACTTAATATTTGACAATAATTGGTCGTTTTACCCTATGTATAATTTTATGCAATGTTATTATAATGAGGGAAAGAAATATTATTAAAGCATATTAAAACCGTAAAAAAATGAAAAACAAAAGAAGGACCAAAAAAACGTTAATTAAAATGTCAAAAAGTCATTAAATTTATGTTTTGTTTAAAATCAATTGTTGTTCTTTTTAGTGGTGCTTTAATTGGATTAATAAATAAATTATAATGCGGTTGGTAGGAATAGGTAAAAGAAGTTTGTAAGTATGTCCTTTTTTCTTTAGGGGTGCACAGATATTTCTTTAAAACCTTTAAGTTTAAATATGTTCATTGTTCCCTAGAATTAAAAAGTTTAAGCTAGAGAATTGTGAGTTTTTACATAGACTTCACTCTTCAGGGGTGCAATAATATTTCTTTGCTATTTTTAGAGTAAAACATGAACTTTTTCTTAACTATTACACACAATCATAATAGGAATTGTTTTTTAATCTTAACTTGTTTATTGGTGAGATTTTGTGAAGAATCGCATTCAAAATCCCAAAAATGAGAAGAAAAATTAAAGAAAAAAAAATTAAATTATACTTTACAAATAAAAAAATATTTTTGTCGAAATATTTCTGCTAATTATGTATAGTAATTTAATCAACTAATTTAGCTGCTTTTGTGTATACCTTTATATAAATTGAAAACCAATTTAATGATAATAATAATAATTAATATCAACAAGTAGTAAATGAAAACCCGCACCCCTCTTTATATCTATATATATACAATTTCCATTATTTTATAAAGATTTTAATCGGGAATTCCAAAATTCTTTGTTCAACCAAAAAAATGTGTCAAAACTCAAAAAAACATCTAAAACACATTTTACTAATTATAATTATTATTTACCTAAAATATCAATATTATTATAGAAAATACATTTAATTGTTATATAATATTAAAACGATCCCCGGCACATTACGATAAGAAACCAATTAAATTTAATGTATATTATGGACGCGGGACTTTGTATATAAATGAAAAAACAATTTTCGAAAAATTTACGTGGAACCAAAATCGATAAAAATCAAATTATATGTGTACGCGATTAAAGCGATAAATAGAAATAAAATTAATTAAGACATTGTTGGGAATTGTATGGTGTTTCATGTTTTGTGAAATATTTACCGAAAAAGAAAATAATCTTTTCTAAAATAAAAATGGCAGGAAATACTTTTGAAGCGAGGTTTGGATATTGTTAATTAAAAGCAAAAATAGGTAAACTATACAGATTATATATTAATTTTTGGATATCAGTTGTTTTATAAGAAATATATTAATATTTATTGACTGTGTTTTATATTGTGACTAAAAAAGGTCATACTCGAATTTCTCAAATCTGTCAATGAGAAGTTCCTCAGGCATTCTGAAGACAGGGACTTAGGTCCGAAACAGATCGCAAAACTTGCTAAAATTACTAAAGAAATCATATTGATAGACATAAGATAGTCAATTGAGATTACTGAAACACGCATTCTGTTCATATCTAATAATTAAAAATTATATAAAACAAAAAATAATTAAATTAAATTAAAAATTTAAATTATTTCCAATCTAAATAAAATTTAAAAAAATTATTTCTACAAAATGAATTTTTTGATTATAATAAAACTTTCACACAAAATATTCAAAGATCGATTATGTATTACAAAGTATTTCTTTCATATAAATTTTAAACTTTTCCCCATAATATTTAAATTTAACATCGATTTAAAAGTTTCCATTAAATGTCTTGTTTTAAAACAATCATATATAAATCGACGTAAAATGTTCTTATAAATATATAGAGTTTCAAAATAAAAGCTTTTATTAACTTTATATGGGTATACATAGGCGCATTAATATCTTATTGATTGAATTTATATTAAAATATTTAAATTAATTCTTCAAATATATATATTGAAGCATACTACAGGGGTGGTGCTATATATATATACTTATGGGGCTAAGTCCCCATTCTCAAATATTTAAAAAGAATGGGAGCATAATTATTGTTTAAATATTTATTTATTAAATTATGTAATAATAAAGAAGATCTGCGTTTTCTATGTAAAAGCTCACAATTTATTACAAATCGCCTAAAGTTGTGTATATATAGTGAAAAAACAATTTTTTTGCAAATATATTTAGCGTTCCATTTAAATTCAATAATAAAAAATAATGAAAGTTCGAAAAATTTGACTGCAGCTATACATTTTACACAGCTTTGGGTCTACCGCTATAAAGTAGCTTTTTACTCGACTAAGTTTTTATATTAAATTGTTGCTTTTATATGTGCTAATTTGGGATTTGTATACAACTACTTAGATCCTTTCATAATAATAAAATCAATTATGAAAATATTCATGGTTTTACCAATAAAATTTTGATTCTTGTTGCAATTAAAAATGAACGAAGATCTGTTTTATGAAATAAATTATAAACAATTTATATTAATCGTTTTTCAGCACTTATGAATTATTTTGTCACCGGCCGCCACTGCCTATATATACGAACAAGGTTAAAGTTTTAAGAATCCTTTATCCTTATTTAAATATATTGACTTTCCGCACACATATTATATAAAAATGTATGTACAACCGCACGGAAGAACAACAAAAAAATCGAATAAATTTTAATTTCCTTTCAATATTTAGTTAGATAATATAATTTACATATTACGCCCAATTTTCATGCATATTTAATGCCGGATCTTTCCCAAAATTTTATTTCTTTTATATAAACAAAATCGTATCATATATTATATAGAGAAGCCCCGAAAATAAATTGATAAAAAATAGACAAATCATTTTGTAACAAAACAAAGTTAAAGAGAAAATCATGATTTGGCTTATTTTTTTTATTAATCACAAAATCACAATAACAAAACAATTACCTATAAGGCTGCGTGGAGCGTATATTATAAAATATTCAAAAAATCCTTTCATTTTCAATTTAACCATTTTTTTTTTCAATATATATAATATACAACGTATTATATAAATATTGATTAAACCACACATATAATATATTGTTATATATTATTTAAATTTATTTATATAAAATAAAAGCCCACAATAATAAAAACCTATATACCCCTGTCACTTCTCTATATTATAATGGTAGTACGTTTATAAGCATCACATTATTATTCATTCTAACACTATCTATATAATAATATATAGAGCTGCTATATACAAAAACATGGTTTAGAAATATTTTGCAAAATATTTTATAAATATCCTGTATGAGAATCGGAATGAATATAAATTAGTTTTTTATAGTCCTTTATATATTATAATATACGATACGAAACAATATGTGCGGTATATACCTATAAAGGATATAAAATTGCAATAATAATCATTATACTATCATAGTTTTTTTTAGCAGAGAGGCAAAAAGCTCATATAGTCACGGAACGAAATTGATTTATTTTTGACATATTTTATATGCAGAATTACAGATAGTTATGAGACAGTTTTTTCTGCCATTTTATTCTAAAAATTAAAATTAAAATTCTTTAAAGAAGTCCGTCATCACTGACACAAAAAACTTTTCTTTATATTGAGATTTCTTCAAAAAATGACTGATGAAATTTAATGTTGTGCCTTTAAATAATGAATTTTTTTGCATCTCTATTGCTCTCTCCCATATATAAACTTTTATTTGTATCGTAGCATCACAAGCTCCTCCCATTTCATAGTTCGATGTTGGCCAAGCGTAGTTTTCACTACAGCGATATAGATTTCAATATGCTTCCCCTTTCCGTGAAAAATATATAGTAATTGTCTGTTCCTGTTTCAAGACCATATATCTTCTAGAACTTTCCATGTCTTATTAATAATTATAATTATTAATTTATATATATATAGAACGGACAAAAAATTCATTTTTAGATTTAGAATTGTAAGCTATTGTATGCTTTATTTATCAAATATTTATTTCATTTCTAAAAAATGTGTGGAATCCATCTTTCCTTTTAGCTATAGAGATCGCAATTGGAGAGAATCTCTAAAACCTAATAAATTAAAATTGGTCAAAGTCTGTTCGCTGATGAAAAACATTATGTCTTGAATTTTATTTTTCTTTATATGTGAAATAGTAAAATCAAATTAAAATAGGTAACGAATTTTTAATTTGTCGCGGTTTTCCATCTCTGATGATCAAAAATCCACTTTTATTTGATAAAATAGATTCTGAAAGCAATAAATATTAAAAAATAATCTAAAATTTATGCCTCAAAGACTGTTTTTTAGACACAAACCTAAGGAGACATATGTTAAAATAGGTGTAGTGTAAATTGAGTTTAAGGATTTATGTTTATCCAACATAAG
Organism: Diadocidia ferruginosa; assembly: GCA_027564275.1. NCBI lineage: Eukaryota > Metazoa > Arthropoda > Insecta > Diptera > Diadocidiidae > Diadocidia > Diadocidia ferruginosa. Next base: position 13,645 of record JANSTW010047346.1, read on the forward strand.
TAACCATTGTCTATGGAATAATGTGTTGATCTAAAAATTGCCTTTACAAATTCTTGAGTTTTAAATTTGAAAAACTTCGTTGGACAAATATATTTCTTGATATTTTTATATGAAACCGTAAAGTTCATAGTGTCCTTAACTCCAAAACGAGGGAGCATAAATACCATTTGTTTCTTACTAATCGATTGCTCTCAATGTCGATCGTTATAAAGCAAAGGTTCAATAAATTTTAATTTTACTGTTTTTGTAATTAAATCAATTGATTCAAATTTCAAATACGACTGTTTCAAAAAAAAAAGCTTTTATATTGAGTTCGTTAAGGTTGAATTATAAAAGCATTCGTAACATTGGCAAATAAATTATAAAAAAGTTGTATGGTTTTGTCTAACAAATTAATATTTATAAATACAATCTGCCTGGAAATTATTTTTATAAGCACCTTTTATATTATTTTTAGATATTTTAGTGACATGTGTTTTTGAAATTTATTAAAAGAATTCATTACTTCTTTCCAAACATGCGTTTATATATTATTAAGCTAAGTTAACTTTTTAATCAACATTTTAACATTCCACATATTATATAATATGCAGATATGAATATCAATGTATGTCGTATATTAACCACTGCCATACAATATTATCAATAGCCCAGCAAAATAATTGTGATATAATCCAAATATATTTTTAAATTTCCTGGAATATTTTCAAGTACCAATATGCAGCTTTATAATCCCGGTGAACAAGTAGCGGCTAGACAGCCGCTAAAATAGTCTGATTCTCGAACTAAGTTTCCATCTGAAATAACATTACAGATATAGCGATTTGTTTTATATGAAAACTAGTCGCTGCCATAAGCTTCTCGTTTTTTAAGCTTTTTTAGAATATTACAAGTTTAGTGATTCATGAAGCTTCCTCATATTCACAATAGTATGCACCAGCCACATTATTCAGTATTCAGCCATCTAATTTCATATATGTAATTATTTTTTCAGTTATGACGACATGTGTCATTAGTACATAGAAATTAAATAATATTTATGTTTCTATCTGAATAACATTTGTTATTCTCAATTTCCTAATCATACATAAAGGATTTTCCTATTTATTCACACTTAAAAAATAACATTTTGTTATATAAAAGCTGTCACACACACACATAAACCCATGCAATATATAATAATGAACCTTCAAAGAGCTTATCACATAATTTAAAATAATATTTTTCTTTTATATTCATTTTTTTATTCAATTATTTTAAATGAATAATTTACATTTATATACGTTTACGTATATTTTTCAAAAAATTTTAACATAAAGTAATTTTATTTATTCGAATTATAAATAATAAGTATAATATTTTCTATTCAATTTTATATTATATAATGAATGTGAACTTTGGCATATTAGGGCACAAAAAATGTCAAAACAAAAACATTAATTTTAAGCAAAATGTTAAATATTGTCTTTTTTTAATGCGCTAAGATTTTCTTCATAATATATAGGAGGTACGCATATACATTTTCTTTTGTTTTGTAAGTTTAATAATTTTTGTCATAATGTAGCAGGAGTTACAATTAATTGTTTTTTTGTTGTTATCAAATAGATACATTTGTGTCACAATTTGGTTTTTAATTCAATTTCTTCTGGTTAGAACTATTGATTTCTATAAATGTTGAAATATTATTATAAGCTATACAAAAATCCCTTAAATACAATAAAATTTATTTAGATTTGATTCACAAGAAAATTTTTCTTTTGCATATAAATTATAACTTATATTCTCATATAATATGCTCCTGTGTCTTTGATACCGTGCTGTCTATACCACAAATTGTAAAATAAAACGTTTTTTTTTTTCTATTCTATATATACTTAGATAGAATGAAAAAATATGGTTGGCATAAGAAAAATTAAATTTAATTTAAATTCATTGATTTCTTTATGGTTTTAAAATTGGTTTAGAAATTACAATTTTTCCTTCTCCTCTGTCTATACAGTATGTAGATCGCGTGACTGTATGTTGCCGTTGGTAACATATGATTTTTCTAATATTTTTCATGATGTCATAGGAAAAAAATCCCTTAAAAATTAAGTGAAGTAAATGGTATTTTCCTTGCTTCGTATATACCATAAAACCACTTACCTGTATATATAATGTATAATGTAGCAGTAACTAAGTACATGCAAATCAAATTTTATATAAAAATTATATAAATTTAAGGCACATATAGAAACGTGCAGGCTCAGCAGAATATTTCTTTATAGACAGGGAGTTGTTGAAAAACTGGAAAGTTTTTTTTAATAAAAAATATTCTTTAACATATTTTTATCAATTTTAATACAGATTTACATAGATATATTTATCCTTATTAAGCATCCCGAGTGAAAGTTTTAAATCCACAAACAAAACAGCAGTGACGATAGATAAAATATTGTGCGTAGGCCGGGAATCGAACCCGGATCAACTGCTTGGAAGGCAACTATGCTGACCATTACACCACCAACGCCCTACTTTATCAGGGAAAACTTAATCTCAATGGACATGTCTCTTTGTATGAAAAAATTTAGAATTTCCTTTTAATTCCTTCAAAAATCGAAGCTGATCAACTGCGCTGGGAAAGCAAATATGCTGAATATATTAGACCACTTCTTTACCAGGGAAAATCAATCATCTCATTTCGTAAGTCTTTAGAATTTTTTTAATTCCCATTATATCCATCCAAAAAAAAAATGCGTAAAAGGTCAGGAATGGAATCCGGTTCAACTGCTTGGAAGACAATTATTTTAAACATAGCATATCTAACGTTCTTTATTCTCAGCAAAGTAATTGAAAATCATGTCTTAATATATATATAAGGCTGTATCTATGAAATTTCCGATTTGCAATAAATCCAGAAAAAATATTGTGCGTAGGTCAGAAGGGGAATGTTAACCATGGCATCTCCAACGGTTTTTTTTTGTTAAGAAAAATCATGTCATATACCTCCAAAAAAATGTTTAATTTCCAATTATTAATCAACCTCAAAAAACATTGTGCGTAGGCCGGGAATCGAACCCGGATCAACTGCTTGGAAGGCAACTATGCTGACCATTACACCACCAACGCAACCTTCGAATCGATTGTTATTATGAAAATAAATATATCGCGTGAGTAAAGCGAAGTTTTTGTTTCTTTTTCATTCTCATATGACAACTAACGACATCTTTCGAATGATACGGGAAATACGTTTTGTTGATATAGTGAAAATAAATCTAGTACAATCATATTATTTGACAAAACATTTTTCGCGAAGGAGCAATTTGTGAAATAAAGAAGAAAAGGCTGTGTGGATAGAAAGTTAGAAAAATTAAAAAAAATTGACTAAAATCGTTCTTAGGACAATTTTAAATTAAATTAAAAATATGTGCTCCAATTCTGGTGATTGTTTTGTTGTCTTGGCGCCGTTGACCGAACAAAATGCAATAATTTACGGCCGAAATTCCTATCGACCAGTTTTGGAGGAGGGTGAGGTCTCTGAGGTGGTGTACAGTGCCGACAAGGACAAAGTAAGTTAAGAAAAAATTGTTGCGGTTTTCCAAATCACATTTTATCTGAATAATAAATGAGTCTTTTTCAGAATGTGATATTGAGCAAACCACTTGGCTTGGATGGAAGTGAAAGTGGAGCTAATGAGAGTGGTGTTGTAATTGGCATTACGTGGACAGAAGATGAATCAATTGTTGAGAAATTTAACTCAACTGATTTGACGAGGTAAAGTAGACAATGTACTTTTCCTTTTCACAAATATTTTAATTTAAAAAAGTCTGCTTTGCAAGGGGGCAATGCCCTGATGTTTAAACAGATATCAATAAGATACTGAATTATTAATTTGGGTCATATACGATATGTTACCTTATATATTGATTGAACCGCATGACTCATTGCATAGTAATTTTTTTTTTCTATAAAGTGAAATCAATACAAATTTTGCACTTGAACCTTGAAATTTAAACTTTTTCTCTCTTACAGATTAGCGCTAGAAAGTTCATCAACGGCTGTTGAAGCAATAGATCTTATAACAAACTATGTAGACGCAAATTCTAGTTTAGCCGAGGCCGATCAACTGTCTCCAAAATATTGCTTCCTCATATGTGATCGACAAGAAGCATGGCTCCTAAATATTGTAGGAAAATTGTGGGCTGCCCAGAAGATAGAGGGTTAATTTAAAAAAAGATTTAAAATATTGCAATAATTCCATTATGTTTCTTCTAAAAGGATTTCGTCATGTTCCACAAGGACTTACAGTAACCGCAAAATTCGAGAAATCATCAAATGATTTACAACAAAAAGCTCAAGATTTAGCCCTTTGGGATGGAAGTGTAAATAAAAATAAGATAAATTCTAGGAGCAATTAATGTCAATATTATTTTTTAGGGTGATTTCGATTTTTCCGCAATATTTGGAAAAGACCTAAAACATGTGAAACAAACAGAATGGTCCGGTACAGAACCTCAAGCAAATGAGGCATTCACTGTAATCGATATGTTTGAAATATTGCGCACCATAACATCCGAACAATTGCCACAAAGCAGTCATGTATCTTATATTTCTTCGTCGGGCATCTCATGTCACTGGTTTACGGCCACACCAAATCCAATTGAATCTGTTTTTAAACCCTTTGTCTTTACCCAAAATGCTCGCATCTCTCCACTCACCGGTGCTTCAACTGACGATCGCACAACTTTGTTGCACAAATTACACGGTCAACGTAACTGGCCGCTTGTCGGTGAACTGTTGAGATCGTTGGAAGCTACGTGTGTTGATGAAGTTAAGCGAGTTTTGGCTGAGTCTGTGGCACCCAATTCCGAATTTGACGAACTACTCAAGGATTGTGTTGAGGCTGAAGTTAAATTTTATCGTTAAATCTGAACAATATTATCGACCATGTAAGTAGTAACAGTTGCAAAGACCAGCGGACCAATTCTATACGCGTTTTATCTATTTATTTGTATTGTCTCTAAATACAAAAATTTCTGTGCCGTTCTTCGGATTTCTCAGAAATTTTCGGCATTTTTATCAAAAACGGTTCTGACGATTTTCATTATATATTTTTGAGGAAAATCGCAACAAATTTTGAGAACAAAATTTTATTACAATATATGTGAACAATTTAGACACTTTTAGAGCCATATTTGATCCGCCATTTTTAATTTTGTAACTTTTAATTGAAAATTGTTATCAACGACCACAAAAGCTCTCTATTGTATTAAGTTACGTGCAAAAATGCAAACTTTTAGAATTTTCAGGCGCCATATGGGAGCGGCTATTTTGAGTTTTAAAATTTAAAAAAATCTATTGTACTAAAAACGTACGCAAATTTTTAAAATGTCAAACGCCATATTGGATCGGATATTTTGATGTTTTAAACTTTGACTTCAAAATCGTAATCAGCGACTTCAAAAACCCCTTTATAATAAGTATCGTACAACAATTGTATGAACAATTTTTTTAAAATGTCAGACGCCATATTGGATCCGTCCTTTTTAGTTATTTAATTTTGACTTTAAAATCGTAATAAAAACGTCCTTAAAAACCTCCATTTGTGTTAGGTTTCGTACAAATTTAAGACTTTTCCAGCTCCATATTGGAATGCGTCATTTTGAATTTTTAAATTTTGACTAAAAACGTAATCAACGACCTGTAGTACTCGTATAAAAATGAGAAAATTTAGAAATTTCGTCTGTGATATTGGAGTATTTCAGTTTATAAATTTTGACTTATAAAATCGTTATCATGAAATATGAAAAATACAAATTTATGACGCCATATTGGATATACCATTTTTATTTTTTTAATTTTGGGTTTAAAATAAAAAAAAAAAATTTCAGGTGCCATATATTGGATCGTTTATTTTTATTTTTTAATTTGACTTCAATCGCGTTGACAGTTTTTTTTTATTAAATCAAACTTTAAAAGCTTGTTTTTAAATTTGGCAAAAAAGCTTATAGAATTTGTTTGCTGAATCAATCTAAAATTGATTTGGACATTTTTACTACTAACTAAATAACTACCTATATTGGTCACTACAATATAACAGAATAATTTAATCTCAATAAATATCTAATTTTTCTGGCTATGCATTTATTATATCGTACTACTAAATAAGCTGTAAACTTTGACATTACCTTTTATTATTATAACGTATTTAAATATATAGTTAAGCTTAAAGTTTTTTTTTAATTATTTTAAAATAACTATAACTAGGATTACACGTGATATAATTTATTTTACTTAAAAGTTAAAATTAAACAAAAAATGATAAATTTAAAATTTTAAAATTAATATATTGTATAATGCAGGCTATCTATTTACTTTATAAAATAATATAATTAATTACACACAACATGACTAAAATAAAATATTATTATTGAAAATGCGGTTTTCTTTTTGCTGCACACATTTTCAGATTCGCAACATTAGTTCTTTTATTCTGACAATTGCTGGAGGGTATGGGTACATCCCATTTTGATCACATTTTTTCCCAAAAACCTTATTTTCAAATAATTTCGATGACTTGCAGATGGTTTGATTTATATTTACTTTTATTTTTTCGAAAAGACTTCAAAGTCTTCCATTTTTCGTTCAGGATGCATTTGTTAATACTTACAAAGGTGTCCCAATAATATATTTTGAACTTAAAAAAGACTTTCTTTCATCAAAAGTCATAACTAAAATTTAACGAAATTCATAGATAGTCAGTATATATGTTAATATTGTCATAAGAAAAGGCTCACTCGAAAAAGCTCAATTTAGCCGTAGGTCCATCTGTAAACAAATTTTTTTTTAGCCAATGATGAATATAATAATATACACTATACATTGTTCTATCATTGACTTATTCTACGTAGAAAACCAATGGTTCTATAAAATTGTATTATCAAAGTAATAATAACCAAATTCTAAGTAGTGCTCAAGATTTAATATATGAACACAATTAAAAAAAAATACCAAAGAGAAAAACTAATTAAAAAATCCAAAAAGAAAACACATAATTTTTGTCCCAGATTCTGAGAAATATTATGCAAAAAAACTGAATAAAGCGAAAAATCTTTATACCTAAAATAAAAATAAAATAATCAATTTTCATTTCTAAATGTAAAATTATATTTTATTGTTTTTGGAATATCTTTTTTCTTCCTTAATTGTTGTTTTTCCTATATACCTATATATAATTAAATATAACGACAATTTGTTTTTTTTCTTTTGTAGAAAAGTTTATTTAAACTTTGGACTTGGAGGGTTTTTTTCTAAGTTTAAAAGATTGTGGAGAGAGTGACTGAAAAAAATTAATTACAATTTAAAAGAAATATCAAGGAAAGATGAAAAAGCTTTATTAACAGCTTTAAAAATTTGTTGTTTTTTATTGTTGTTTAAATATACTTAATTAATATACATTTTATTCAATTTTATTGAATACATAAATTATGTTTTTACATAATTAAAACTATATGTTTTTGTTTTTGAAAAATGTTTCTTTATTGATACTATAAATTCCTTCCAAAAAATTATATTATTACCATAAAAAAATGATATAAATGCTAATTGTAAATATAGTTACATCTTATTTAAATGTATATTTAAGCTTCGAGAAAAAGAAATGTGATAAATAAGCTTTTGCCTTATAAGATCCCACAAAGTGTGGAGAATTTTTTTCTCTGAACATTTTTATATTATCAAGCCTTTATGCCGTTGTGTAGTTTGTGTTGTAATAGACAATATAGCGAGTGGACAACTCGAATTTACAACAACATTTTGTTAATGAAATGGTACCAAACTACCAACAACAAGCGCTGATTGGCTGTGTAATGCGATAAGACATTTACTATATATATGAAATATGGTCTTAACATTTTGATGAGTCTAAAGATAGTCTAAAGTTGCTTCTGAAATGATAGAACTTATTAAAGATTAAAAATGCATTTACTTTTATTTTAAAGACTGAATTTTATTAATTATTTTCGATTATACGAAACCTCGTGTTTATAAAATACTTAATAACCTACATTAAATGAATTGTCATTATTATTTTGTAAATACTAACCTGCTTTTAACATACATTTTATTTAATATTTTTGTTATTATTCTCTATATTACTGCAATAATTAAGTTTATTTCAATTCATCATGTAGCGACTAATACAATTAGTCGTTTCATCACAGCTGCGGTACCAAAAACATTGACAAAGTTGTCCATTCATTATCATCATCGTGTTATTTACTCCAAAGCGAGGAAGCATATAGGGACCATTTCACCCTTTTTCTATCTGATACCATGGTTTTCATTGATGGCCATATCAAAGGTGGAGTGTTGTCAGCAAATCGCACACATTTGTCCGCACTAGCTATTAAACAAATTTGTATACTAATACTTTTAGGGAAATCAGAAATCATGGAACAATATTTTTTTTTAATTTCTTCTCAACAAAAATTCGTCTCTTGCAATTGTTGGAAGTATGCTACAAGTGGTTAAAATATGAACTATTCACAGTAGTTTGGTGTCTTTGAGCTGGAACCAATACTTCTACATCTAAATTACTACGGCGATCAAGTTTATGTCAAATTGGTAAATACAGCAGATATGAGCTGGTACGGAAAAAAAAGGTTTTATGAAACAGCACTGGAAAAAGCCAGGGACAGAGTCGTTTGAGTAACGAAGGTAGGCAGACGCATATAAGTCTTGTCAAGTGTTTTCGCGGTTATCACTTATAACCTTGTTTTTTTTATTTTTATTAACTTTAGCAATACACTAGCTAAAAGTTTTAAAGTGAACTACGTGCAGAGAAAAAGAAAACGGCGATTCCCTGTGCACATAGTAAAGTGGAGTTTTTCAACGAGCTATAGAGGGCGAAAGCAGATGGTGCTGACCGATATCTAAAAGGATTTTTTTTTCCTAAAAAAAGAAATTATTTTTTTTTGGTCGCGCATAATCATAAAAGCCATATAGTGTATTTTGAGTTTTTTTTATAAGGAAAGATTTTTCCACGCGTCGATGTAGCGACACGTGCCCATAACCCAAGAAAAAAATAATCAAGCATTTTTCGTTTCTTTTCAGAAAATCGAACGGTGAATGTTTTTTGCTTGGACACGTCGAATGTTTGTTTCAGCTGCATATACATACAAAAACTTTAGCGTGAGGTAGTGATTATTTTCCAATTAATTGCTCGCTCTGGCATCCCTTTGACTGTCATTTTTCTTTTTTTTTGTCCAAATAAGGCAAATTTGAGCCTTACAAATGTTGGTAATATTTTGCTCAAACTACTTGCGATATTCAATATAATTTTCCGAATATTTATTTTTATTCTTCAAAATTTCCAAACAATTACAAGACTTGTCTCTATATACTAACGTAACCGACATGATGCGGTGTCAGACAATTTAAATTTTAAAGTCAGCAAAAAAAGGACCCATTTTTTTGTATGTAACAACAATTTTAAAATTAAATTAAATACGTAAATTTAGTGACACCGCACAGAAATTGCTTATTTTTTTCCCTACATAAAAATTTGATAAAACATTTTTTCCAGTCTGTTTCAATTTTAAGATTTTCAATTCTTTTATGGCGAGTTGTACTATATATGTATGTCTTATAATAAAAATTGAATTTACAAATTGCTAAAAAATAATAATAAGGGATAACAATATGCGTTGTTTGTTGTTGTTTTCATTTTTATTTCTTTTTTCTATATTTGGAAAGTTGGATTTTATATTATGTATATATAGTTAGAAATCTTTTATAGGATTTTATTTTTATTCTTTTTTTTTGTGTGGCATGTAAGACAAACTTTTAAACCGCAGAATGCAAATCTAAGCGCTTTGTTATCACTAAGATTGTGGATAAGCTATATATTGGGTTTTAAAAACATAATATATAAACAAATGTTGGTTTTTTGTTGAGTACTATAATATCCATAAGAATGATTTTTTTTAAATCTTTGAAAAAAAACACGAAAATGTAATGATAAAAATAATATATTGCTACACGGTTTTGTATATTTGGACCAAAATCATAATATTTATATTTTATATACAATACAATTTTTGACGCAATAACACATTAGTTAGTTGTAACCTTTGAGTATAGAAGAATCAGGAGGGAGTGCAAAATATTTTTATTGAAGCATTTACTAATACAAAAGTAAAATAATA
>JANSTW010047347.1:0-13193 GCA_027564275.1 Diadocidia ferruginosa
ATCAAAAAATGATTCAATTTTCATGAAGATTACCGAAGAAATAAAAAAATATTGATATAAAATTCGTTATCATTAAAATAAAATTTAAAAAATTTTTGCTATTTTTTGTCCTCGCAAGGTATTGTACTTTATTTTTTATTAATTTTGATATTATTTAAATTTATAAGAATAGTGCTAAAATTTTTATATATCAATAATTTTATATATACATGGCAAATTGTTATCTATTTCTAATTAAAATAAGTCCCCCATAAGATGTAAATAAATTGTTGAAATTCAGTTCAAAAACAAACGTTTTTTCCTTTTAAACTAATCTTTTGCACCAAAATTTCAATAAGCACAAAAATGTTGAATATTAGCTTGATGTTTCAATATTTTTTCAATGTGAAGAAATTTTTGCGATTTACAACGGTTTTTATTATTGTCATTATTGGCATAAAAACTTTTTTTGATAAAACTTTTGTTTAGACATAAATTAAAATATGAGGAAGAAATTTGTTTATAATTAGAATTGTGACATTTCCTGTTATTATAATTTTGCTTCTTTGTTTTCAATTATATAAAAAGCAAAGTACAAGAAAATTGACTTTATCTATTCAGTAAGAATCAAACTAGTTCTATATTAAATTAAATATTGTAAAGTCAATATATATATATATAAAATTTTCATTGTTTCAAGGGTTCCTATTTTAAAATTTACTATTATTTTGTTTACACTTAATTTTCGAATATCTTAAATTTTTTTTTCGAATATCTTAAATTAACATTTTTAAAACTTTTGTTTCTAACAAAAGTATTTATTTAATTGCTTATGTTTTTATTTTTAGCGTACTATATTATAATACAATGTTTGTCATTTCATTTTTTAGAAAAAATGCTTTATTTATTAGCAAACGTTTCTTAAGCAAATATACGTGTTGCGCACTAAAGTTGAACGGGGCACCACACGCATAATATGTGTGTCAAGTGTTTGAGGAAACTTTTAAAAAAGAAAAAATTGCTTGGATCGTTTTTAAGTCTCAATTATTCTTTATCACATCACTTCAATAATGTTGTGACAGAAGCACAAAAAAAAAGACTGAGACGGTGTAAAAAGTCAGAAATTTTTTTAAAGGATCAAAATGTTAGAGCAGAGAAAACATCTTATTTCAGTTTATCATTTATATGCTTAAAGAAACAAAAACAAAATATTTGTGAAATAAGTAAAGTTGTAAAGAGGTAATAGAACCGTCATAAAATACAAAAAGAAAAGATTGCATAGCTATTTTTAGATCATATATTACCTAATCAATTCTACATTGTTTAAAATATATTACGTAACTTGATTATTTACAAATTATCTTTTGCATTTTTAGTTTTTCTTTATTCACTTACCAAATAGAAACAATAGTACAAAAAAAGTTACAGTAAAACAAACTTTTTTTAGTAATTCAATATATTTACATTTACATTAATTTTTGTTAATTAAATTGTATTTTATATTGCGGAAATAATTAAATATTAATTAAGCAATTTAGAAAAAAAGCTGGTTGTAAAAATATTAGTTATTAGTTTTGTTACTTTTAATTGTTAGTCATAAAATATTTTATTTAAAAATATTTAAGTTTTAATATTGTATTTTGAATTTTGCAATAAATTAATTGTAATTCAATTGCTGTAATCCGATTATTTTTGTTCTCGACATATTTCAAAATTTTTCAGATAAATTTAAATTATTACGAATGGTTTAGAAGTCAATTGAAAAAATTCATTTTATATCAGTATAAAAATAGTTATGTTAAATAAAACTAAAATCACAATTCTAGTCAATTGTTTATTGCCATCTTAATTAGCATTGATTTGTATTTATAAATGAGCTCCAATCTTAACAAAAACAGTAATAACGCGTTTTTTCAGGTATGTTTTATACTTATAATTAAAGTATAAGTAGATTTTAGAATTAAAAAACACTTAAAAATTAAATTTATAAATCTACGTTAATTGTTTCAGTTACAATGTTGCAATATTTTGCTAATCACATTTGGAATCGTCTTTCTTGCATTAACATCAACACAATTTTTGGGATTTGGATTAGACAACTACCGACAAATCGACTTAAGGATGTTAAATTATTTTCATATTCTAGTGGGTTGTATAGGGTTGTATTGTATCAGTCATAACTGTGGAGGAATTGTTTTAAAAACACTTTATATGGTATCTGGGGTATTAGGAATATCCACTGCTATTTTCTATAGTTTTACAAGTCTTAAAGTATGTATTTCAAATTCTAAATTAAATTTTAATTAATTATATAAGTATCTAAGCAAAAGAATTAAACGAGTTTCAATTTTAAATTTAGAAAAAATTTAAAATAAATTAGACAAGATTCTATTCTTAACTACTCAAAATGGCTAAAATTTAAAATAAATAAAGTTTAAAAATTAAATTAAAATAAGATCATAAATTTTCTATTAATATCAAAATTTTTTTATCTGTTGCAATTACTTAGCTAAAAAATATTTCAGATAATCGATTCATATCATCAACTTAAACAACTAGAAAATGTTTTGGGATTTATCCAAACTAATGGATTAAGCACACAAAATTATCCTACCAGAATAGCAGTAAGTAGCGTTCTTATTGGACTAGGAATTTTGACTACTATAATTGCAATAATAGGAACGTCTTTATTAAACAAATTAGTGCAAGCCGAAGTTACATGGGTATTAGGATATGTAAGTATTTAACACTATTAGACTACCCGAAAAATAAAATTAAAAATTATAATTATGTTAAACAATCATAACCAAAAATTTGTTTCTTAACATTAACCACAAATATAAATATGAGATTTCAAACTTTATTTGTAGGATTCTCGAAAAGAACAACAGGCTAATTTGACAAATTTTACTATCATCGCACTCTTAAAAATCCTTTTAAGTCTTGGAATATTTGTGTTAGCAGCATTTGTTGAATACAGACATCAACAATTAAGTGGGAGAGATGATTATATAAGAATCGCACTCGATCATATGGCTGCAATTTTTGCGATTGTAAGCGCGTTCACTGATTTGTATGCTATGTTTAATCAACGAAAAAATAATACATTTAACTCAGGGGTAATAAATTTTAACTTTAAATAATTAATTTTTTTTCTTTATTCTTATAGGTATGTATTGCGCTATCAATAATAACTGCTGTTTGGTCAATAAAATCTGTTGACAATAATACGTTTCCGTTTTACAGGAATGATATTAATCTTTATCACACTAGCAAAAGCTTCACAGGTGTGACTTTAAAATTTGAATAAATTAATACTACTAATGAATTAAGTATTACTAACATAAAAATCCTAATATTTTAGCAATTGTTCCGCTCGCTAGACCAGGAGCTCCACGTCAAGCAATAATTATATCTCATGGGATTCTAATAGTATTACTTGGGTTATTATTCCTAATTTCTTCTGTAAGTGTCATTGGAGCTGCAAGTTGGCTACAAACAAAGCATTACTACAATAACTACATTTATCTTGAGCAAAAAATTATTGTTCAAGGAAGGTACTGTTTATAATAATTTAATGTTATTAAAACTACAATTTAATAAAAAAAAAACTAATAAAATTATGCAACTTAATTAAGTAATAGAAAATAATATAAAGAACAAAATACTTTTTAATATTAATTTAAATAAAATCTGTATTATCCAAGGTTCGAGTTCTTCCAATATACATATTTACAAAATTATAGCATATATTTGTTATTTCTTGCATTCTTTCATACATTATTACTTATTGACATTAAATTAATGCAGCAATACTTTTTAGGTTTATAAATGCAATTCATTTATTTTTGGCATTCATTTTATTTATATTAGTTTTGCTTGAGCTAACAGATATACCTTGGACTGGAGATTTTACTGGTAGTAATTCATTTTGGCTCGTAATTCTATTTATAAGTGCTGGAGTTTTATCTTCGTCAAAACAAAGGTTTGTTAAAAAAAATAAAATTTAATTATTACTAAATTATTATATACTCTTTTAGGATATTTATATTTATAAAGTTTATATTAAACATTGTGTGTTTTTCAATTGCTATAGAGAAGGTTTGTGTTAATATTAATTCCATATATCACGCGGCGACTCATTCCTCCTACATTAATGAGTATGTAACTGATAGAAGAACTTTTTTCGCTCAAATTATACTTTATGCAATACAGTGCTTTGTAAGTAACTCTCTCTTGCAAAATAATTATCAGATCTTATCTTAGCAACAACAATTTTCAGGTTTTTGTTGCTGAAGTCATAAATTCAGGACTAGCATGTCTTATTTTTGGACGAGAAATTCATAAAGAAAATTTCATTCAACAAAAAACAAACGGTAATTATAAATTTAAAAAACACATATTAAGTAATCAGAAATACAAAAATTTCAGTTAGCTACTTATTCTGTTCAATAGGAACGTTGTTTTATGGGATAGTTTTCTGTATTTGCTATATATTGTTTGAATATGAAAAATGGAAGTTTTCTGAAATTCCACTTGAAACGCCATTTTATTTGCTTGCTAATGGATCATTTGCACTCGCAGTATTTGGTGTTCAAGTAAATATTAAATTATTTTATTTCTTAATTTATTAAAAAAAAGAAATTAAAACTAATTTAGGCATTTTCTTGTTTTTCACAGCAATTTGTCGTAGCTGCTCTAATTCTTCAAGCCATCCTTTGTTCAATGTCCCTATTTGTAATTAATTCAACAATGACTAATGTATTTTACATAGTAAGAAAAATATTTCCGAAAAATTTATTACTATTTAAATATTTATGTCAATTTCAGCTAGCTATTTTAAAAACTCGAGAATCTACAGGACTCAATTCAATTGAAAGAACAATTTTAATTACTGCCTTAACAGTAACATCAATCGCAGTGATAGCTTGTATTTTAAGTACAATATCTGCCATAATTTATATATTAGGGTAATTTGTGTTATTATTTAATATTTCAAAAAATATTAGAAATACAAATTTTAGACAGCTATTTGATGACGAAGACATAAATAGTTTACAAGGATCAGTGGTTCAATTAAATGAAACATCCATACCTCCAACTCCAGAACCATTACAATTACAGGTTCAACGACCTCAAACCCCAAGAAGCGGAATTTTAAAAAATAGTGGACATAATACACCGAATTCGGTAATAATTATAGTAACAATAAATAAACTTATGATTATTGACTAAATTTTTTTAACTTAGCTAAAGTTATTTTGTTTTAGCAAATATTCGTTCAACCAAGGGAAGAACAAACGTTACATTGGTCAGCAGAAGAGAATCCATATATTTATAAACAAACTAAAAAATTTTACTATGAACATTCTAACGTAGATTCTGCGTAAGTTTTTTCTTCTTTCAGTAATTAATTTCTCTTTGTACTTTTCATAAATATTAATAATAAAAAAAAGTAGATAAAATTTAGATTAAATGTTTTTTAGATATTATAGTAGTAATGCAAGCCCAATAAGGACATTTTACGACGACTATAGCAGTGTTACAACAAATAATTTAGAAAAACCACCTCGCGCAGGTGGTAATTCAGTTCTTACTAAAACCAAAATTGTTTATGCTACTGTAAATAAAAAAGCATAATTTTGTTGTAAAAAAATTATTAAAAAAGTAAATTAAAAAAATCAACTTCGATTATAATAATAGTAATATTCATTACTCAATTGGGCTTCAGTAAATAATACTTAAAAAAATTCTACTAATGAAAATAGTCATAAAAAGACAAAAAATAAATAATAAAAACAAAGGACTGCTACAAATTTTGTAAAAATAGAAAACCAACCAGAAATATCCCAGAATTGTATTCGTACGAGTGTGTCATCGCATTGAATCAATTTTGTAGCGAAATCGACACCTAACTAAATTAAGAGATTAAAATTTTTATTGAAGGAACACTGCTTTTTTCATATTTTTTTCCAAAAAAGACTTTAAATAACTTTTGATATCAACAGATTTATCGATGACATTAAACTTATTTTTGTCTTAGATCAAAATTCTATAGCTTTAAAGAATTACAATTCTTTTGTTAAGTTAATAAAAAAAACCTTAAAGTTATTCAATGGCTTAAAAGTTTAAAAATGCTGTTTTTTAAATTTATTCTTAAATATTTTTTTCAGATAAAACGGTAAGGAAATTCATAATTAAGCATAGATATGTCTTAAAAACACTCATTCATAAAAAATGTAATACATTTTTTCAAACTAACTACTTTTAAATTTGTTGAAAACCATTAATTTAAAATTTAACAGAAAAAAGTAACAATGAAAAAATATAAAATTAAAAAGTTTGAAATTGACTAAAGCTCAACAAAAAGTTTATAAAATTTTTTGCAAAATAAAAAAACCGTTGGCTTATAATGTTGATTTATAGCATCATGAACATAACGTTGGATCAATGAAGTCTTTCCTGTACTCATATCTCCAATCACTATGATTTTAAATAAACATTCTCTTTTGTGTTGTTGTAATGAATTCTATAATAAAAAGAAAACTTAATTATGCAATTCTAAAACAAAAATTTAATAAAGAAAAATATTACTTAAAAAAATTTGTAAATTTTCAATTTTGAAATTATTACTAATCATCAATTTTAATGTTATTTCACATTAAATTATGGTCCAATAAATTTATTATAGCCTAATATATGTCGTAATAAAATTTACCTGATCATAGTCTAACGACATAAATACGTAAAAAATTTCAGAACTCTTTCAATTAAAAAAGTAAATAGTCAATGAATTAGTGGCACAAAAATATTCCTAAATAAAATTTATGTTAGTGTATAAAACAAAAATTTGAAAAAATCATTGGCACAATAAGATAAGAAAATTATCAAAAAAATTATGAAAATAAAAATGATAAAAGACAAAAAATTATCAAAAAAATACAAAAAAAGAAACTTTACGTCTAATACCTTAAATTTCCTCTAGACATTTTCAAAAAAACAAAAAAATGTTTCTAACATCTCTATGAGTTATTTTCTAATTTAATATTGTTTTGTCATCTACTTTATTTCGATGTTCTTTTTCCAACTCACTCAAAAATTTGGCTGTTATTTATCACAGGCTCATCAATATTATTACATAAGTTATAAGCGTTATAATACCCTTGCTTGATAATAATAATACTGAAAAAAATAGCACAAACTATTATTTAAATTAAATCAAAATAAAATGAAGCAATTAAACGTAGGGAAGTTTAATATACACTGTGATACATAATTACATGACCTTCTCAATTGTTGCAAGTTTGGTATTTTTTTATCAAATTAAAAAAAATTAATTCCATATTATTTTGTGTACAAAAAAATACGGATTAAAAACAATGTTTTCTACTTTGACAGTATTCTAGGCACAAAAAAATAATTTTACGCTCACACAATTATTTTGAAATGGTTGTTTTCTTGTTATTCATTCTTTTAAACGCAGAAAATGAAAAATTACAGACTTAAAAAACATTGTTATAATTTTTTTTAAGATGAAAAACTTTAAAAGTTTAAAATACTAAAAGATAAAAATACATCACTTAAAACCAAATTCAAATAATGTTAATTTATCGTTTCGAAGAAATAAATCATCAGTCAATTCAATTTTTAATTTCATTCTTTCTCAAATTCGATTTGTGTGAATATTATCTAAGAGTTTTGAAAATATAGATAAAAAAAAAAAGATTTGCTAATATGAAGGAATTCTACTTCGATTGTAATTTCCGAATTTTTTATATAGGTTTACGAGAACAATTCGTAAGTTAGGATCAAACGCCTTGATAGAACATAACAAGGTAAAACAATTTTGTTAAAAAATTAGAAATATGCTTTTATAAAATATTTGTTTTTAAACTTTTAATTAATAAAATTGGATTTTTTAGAATGGCTACTACTATATCAATTAAATAAAATAGTTAAAAAGCATTTTAAGTATCATATCGTCACACAAAAGCGACTAGCCCAGAAGTAGCTGGACCATTTTTTGCAAAAAAACATATAGATGAAAAGTTGAATAATACCAATCACGAAGTTAGTTTTAAAGTTTTTTAGAAATTTAGTTGAAAACATTGTAATCAATTTAATAACGATCAATAACAATATCCCTTCGAAATGTTCCAAAATGAATTTCCTTTATTCAATTATTACTTAGATCGCCGGCTACTTCAAAGTTTTCTATAGTTCGTTTACCACATTTCAAAAATTTCTTTACAAGGGTAACCAATTTCATTTGGCAAAAAGCAACGAGAAAATTCTAATAGCATAATTATGCTTGAAAAGAGTATATCAACAGTACTTATAGGAAGGTTTACGCAATTAACCAAAAAGTAAATTTGTCAATATTTTGAATTGCTATAACTAAACACATTTTTAACTCTTTTTTATAACAAATATTCATCATGTATAACATTCACCGAAATAACAAAATTTAAGGAAACGATGTTGGGCACTATACTGTACTTTCATCATAATCTCCCACCGCTAAATGTGCTGGGCTTAATTTTTGATCGTCGGGACGCATTGCCGGGAATAAAAGCACTTCCTAAATTATGCCATTTTAAGTAATATTAAACTGATATCTTAAACACATAAAAAATCATAATTATTCCAGTAAAACAAACTTTAATGTTGTGACTATCTGTAAGAATCATTGTCAAACGATCGATTCCCATTCCCCAACCAGCAGTAGGAGGTAAGCCATATTCTAACGCCGTACAAAAATTCTCATCAATAAGTTGTGCTTCATCATCTCCCAACTCTTTATCCTGAATTACAACCAAAGTCATAAAACCTTTAAACTTGTAATAATCCTTAATTTTAAGCAATAATTAATTTGCTTATTAATTATGAATTCCTTATACTCCGCAATCAACATATAGCAAAAAAATTTTATACAAGTTAGTAATTTAATAAAACTATTAGGTATGGAAAGTTATCTCATATAAATTGAGTTAAGACCAACCTTGGCTTGTTGAGCAAAATGCTCCTTCTGTGTAATTGCATCGTTTAACTCAGTATAGGCATTTGCAATTTCCTTTGTTACAACAAACAGTTCAAAACGTTCGGTCAAGCCAGGTATAGAACGATGCCACTTGGCAAGTGGAGACATAATTTGTGGATGTCCAACAAGATAAGTTGGATTGATACAAGTACTCTCCAAAAGTTCACTAACCAGTTTATCTAATAAACGAGCAGCAGTTCTAGGTGCCGAACAATCAATATTATTTTGTTGCACTATTTTGTCTAGAGCATTTAGTGCTTCTAAATATAAAATTATATGGATTAAAATATATTTTTTCTAATAACAAAAATAACTATTTTGTGTTTTAACCTTAAAATTTAATTTAAAAAAACAAACTTTATTCGAAAAACTTTGCAATTTAAAAAGTAACTAACCAGAAGTATGAAGTGTATCTGGAGCTGGTAATTTTAATCCAAGAATCCTTTCTAACTCATCATATATATTAAGACGCTTAAACGGAGGAGTAAAATCAACATCGTAAACAAGTTCAGTATTTGGTCCATTTGGACGATATTGAATTTTGTATGTTCCATGAATGCTATAGACCATTTCTATAAAATCAATAAAACAAATTTAATTCGCAATAAACAAAGTCGATCAACCTCAAATTTGAAAGAGTTAATTTTTCAAAAAATACAAATATTTTTTATAACACACTTGATACTAGATCCTCAGTTAGTTTCATTAAGTCTTCATAATCTGCATATGCCATATAAAATTCACAAGATGTAAATTCAGGATTATGAGTCAAATCAATGCCTTCATTTCGAAACAAACGACCAACTTCATAAACACGATCTATTCCACCAACAATTAACATCTAAAAGTAAAAGTGATGAAATAAATATTAATTAAAATATACACACAAAATTATTAAAATTTATTAAATATAACTTTGTGATAAAGTTCGGGTGCCACTCGCAAGTATAAATCCTGATCTAAGTCGTTGTGATGAGTAATAAATGGTTTCGCAGTTGCACCACCCGCAATTTGATTCATAATTGGCGTCTCAACTTCAAGAAAGCCCAAATTATCCAAATAACTACGCAAAAAAGTAATTATACGAGCGCGAGTAACAAATTTCTTGCGTACATCTGGATTCATAATCAAATCCAAGTAACGCATGCGATAACTAAAAAAATCTTATAAAAGAAAAACTTTTTATCGAGATAGTTCATATAACGAAATATTCAAAAAATTTCAGTAAAAATGTATCAAAACTTGGTATTTTTGAAACAAACTAAATTATTCTTTAATTAAATATTTTTGTTATTACCGAGTTTCTTGATTTTTAAGACCAAAATGAGTGTGAGGAAGCATATGTAAACATGGTGTCAATTGTTCAACATCCGTAGGTACAATACTCAATTCACCAGTATTTGAACGTGCCGGATGACCAATAATACCAATAATGTCGCCACGTTTTATGCGCTCATGTAACTCCGTAAAAGCAACCGCTCCATTATGATATCTAAAAAGTTTTATTATAAAACAAAAAAATCTAATCCTCAACACGAATTTAAAAAAAGTTATAATATAATCAAACCTAGCATTAGCCAAAATTTGTAGTTGATTGCATTCACCATGCAAGTCATAAAAAATCAACTTTGAACCAGCTTCACGTTTAGAAAAAACTCTTCCTATAAATCAACATAATATAAAATTTTCCTATGCTACTTTTAATTTAGTTTTGTTAATACAACAAAGCTACACACCATTTTTTGTTATAAACTTTACATAAGTGAATTTTAGCTACATTTAAAGTAAATCAAAGAATATAGCTTACCTGCAACACTAACAGTCACATGATCTAAAATCTTTCCATTTTCTATAATTTTCGGCTCGTATTGTTCAATAAAATCAGTCAGTGAAATACTGACATGAAATTTATGAGGAAACGGATTTTCGCCATTAGCTCTACGATTTTCAATCATCCCAACACGCATGCTAAAATATTCATTGGGATCCGACGGATCAATAACTTTTTTTTTTGTATCAACATTCACTGCCTTTTGTTCAGATTCTTTTTTTGCTTTTTC
This sequence comes from Diadocidia ferruginosa, assembly GCA_027564275.1. Lineage (NCBI taxonomy): Eukaryota > Metazoa > Arthropoda > Insecta > Diptera > Diadocidiidae > Diadocidia > Diadocidia ferruginosa. The sequence continues at coordinate 11,080 of JANSTW010047347.1, forward strand.
ATCATTTTTTTTCGCCTGTTTCGCCAAGCGTTTTAGCTCACTAAAAATTTCAATTCTTTCAAAAATTATAACATTAATATTTGATTAAAAATTAAATTCTATAATATACATTTAAAACTAAAAAAAAAATAAAACTCAAGATAAAAATATGAAATGTTTCTTTAAAGCAATTAGCCAAACTTTAAAACCAAAATTCTTACTTTTTGCTAATAGTTTTTTCCGACATCGTATATACTGAAGACGATAAAGTTCTATAATAAGTTTTACCTAAAAACTATACAGCAAAAATAATAAAATTAAATCCAAGAAGTCCCTAACTAAACTTACAAGTGACAGAAAATGTACGCAATAGCGTGTAAGTCAATTTTACTTTCCTGTCCAGAATGACGCAATTTCATACAGTTATTTCTCTTTTTTTAACTCAGGCCTAAGCCAAATATGAGAATGTTTTTAAATGTGCAATACATTTATTGAGTTTAAGCGCAAATTTAAAAACGGATTTAAGTTTTGAGTGACTAATGTTAGTCAAAATTTTGTCGAGTAGAATTTTTTGTCCTTGCCAACATTTTTTTGTTGTAAAAGAAAGCTTTCAAAATTTTAATAGACTTTCTTATTATTTACGTTATTTTATATTAGCAGATTTTTCACGCCCTCCGACCTATATTATAGAGTTGCTTTTGCATTGTTTTTTTTGATAAATTAAAAAAAAAAAGATAATATTGCTTATTCATAAAAAACATTGAACATAAAATTATAGATGAAAGAAAAAAAAATGTGTCAAACTGGAATTTTTTTTATAATTTGTAAAATTTCTACTATCTAAAATCAAATTCAATAAAAATCAAATAATAGTCAGATACGTATAAAAAAACGCTATAATTACAAGTTTATTAAAGTATTCATAATTATATGTCCATTTTTTTTCGAATGAAAAATCTTTCTTACACAAAATACGAAAAAAAAATTTCCCTTTGCATAAATTGACTTTTAGTTGACTGAAAAAGAAATTAAGGAAATTAAAATTGGTTGGAATAGTGTGAATCAAATTACTTATAACAATTTAATACAAAGGTTATAAAAAACATATTGCTAGAATTCTATGTCTCACAAGGAGAGGATTCCAAGTGATGGTGAGCTTTTGAATTTTAATTGGTACTAAAAAATCCCTTTTTTAAATTAGATTCCAAAAATAATAATCATTTCTGCGAAACCTAAAATAGATGCCTAAAAAAATTTACAGAAAAAAGTTGCGGTGACGGGGTCACTACACCATCGAAACAGCGGATTCAATTCATTTTTAATAAGCAAAATAATTTAGTATTATACTTTGTAAGGACTTTTGGACTCTTATGGATCTTGTTTCACAGAAATGATATTATTTTTGGAATTTACGTTAAAAAAGAAATTTTTTAGTACTAATTAAAATTCAAAAGCTCACCATCACTTGGGATTCTCTCCTTGTTAATATTCATTCCGTCTGTGTTCTTTTGGAATGTAAATGCTACAAGCAGGACAAAGAAAAATTGATTGATGCAATTATTTGATAATATTATTTATGTTTCTTATACTTACAATAAAAAACAAAAAAATTATTTTTGCTTTAAATGAATAAATTTTAAAAATTATTCTTTAAAGTTAAAATGTCAAGTTTCAAATGTAAATTATCGTATTAAATTTTTAAAATTTTATTTCCAAAACTTATAAAAAATATTTCCAAAGGCAATATAAATTAAAATAAAAAAATATAATGTTGTCGCAAACAAGAATTCAAATTCAGATTAAATTTAAAATCAAGCAAAAAATTATAATTTAAATTTTTGATGGTAATTCATTTATTTTAATAATAGACCCGGTTTATTTGTTATTCTATTTTTTGGTAAAATTGGCCTCATTGGAGCCTCGACCTATGTATTTGACTTAGTAATTTATTTATTATTTATATATTTTGTTTTTATTTAATAAATTTTATTATTATAAGACTAGCATGCCACAAAAAAATGCATAGCACTTTTCTATGTTTAAATTAATAAAATTGTGTAGATAAAAAAAAGCTTCTGTTTGATAGGAAAAAATTTCAAAGTAATAAAAGTTAATAGCACTTTTAAAATTTGAAA
>JANSTW010047358.1:0-13191 GCA_027564275.1 Diadocidia ferruginosa
TTGATCATAATTACTATATCGCTACTTCCAACTAATAACATCATAACTCGAGTTATATGGAAAATGAGTTAATGATAGAAGGTTCTTCCCTGTCAAAATTTTAGACTTGTATCTTTAAAATGGACGAGTTACGATATAAATTTCTAGAAGTTGTATGCGAAAGTATAAGAGAAACTGGAGCAAAGTCTTCAGCTGATCCGCAAGGAAACCGCGGAAGAGGACCTAAATCTTCGTGCTGCAGGAAGCCAAAGGAAAGAACTTCCATGTAATGGTTTTGGCAAGCCATTGAGTTTTCTTCTGTGATTTGTTTTCTTCAGTTTTTTCTATGGACAACAAAACTTCAACCTTTTTTTAGTCGGAGCGAAGTGGATTAAAAAAATATTTAGGTATCTGAGACTCGGGAGTCGGAATTAGAAAAAAAAATTACACAGCCCCAGTAAAAAAAAAATACAAAAACTTAAGTTTTTTTTTTTGTTTAAATGACATACGATTTTATTTTGTATTTAATTTTATTAAAACATCATCCTGCCAATGTACAGAAAACGCAAAATTTTACCCTAGGCTGCTGCAGCTGCTGCTGTATTGTTTAATTTAATTTATTATAAACATTTAACAAATAAAATGACGTCACATTCGTGTTGTATGTTTTTTACCAACCCATTCTATTTCATCATCATTAAATTATTTAAATGTTTTTTTTTGTTTCAAAATTTCAGTTGTAATTTTCTGTTGTTTTTTTAAGTTTAATTTTTTTATATATTTATTCTTATAATTAAAAAGATTAGTTTGTGTTTTTTTATAATAATTGTTTATAATATAATTTATATATTATAAATAATTTAAATTTTTTTTAATTTATTGTTTTTCTATTAAAAAATAATTTAGAAAAATGGCTACTAAACATTCACAATCATTTGTAAGCGATTTAAATGGGAGGCATTGTGGGGGTCAAAAGGGGAGGTAAAGTTTTAATTAACAAAAAAAGTTTATATAAAAAAAATATAATTTAAAAAATTTCTTTAGGTTTAGGCGAGGCTTTAGTATTTTTGGATAATTTTTTTTCATTCTAAGTAGATTAAAAAACCAATAAAAACATAAGAGTCAATTTCACAGCGGATAATCATAATATCAAATATATGATGAAACCTTTTTGTTTTATTTGTAATTATATAAGGGGGACGCAACCAACTAACCCAAAGCAGTCTGTCCTAAACTTAAAGAAATTCGAAAACCGTTAGAAATGATTGTGAATGGTCGTATTTTTTTAAATTAATTTTTTAATTGTTTTTCTCTTGTTGTTTTGTATATTTTACACCACGCTGCGTATCACAATCTCTGTAATTTAATTTTATTATACAAAATATACCCCGGTCCCCGTCATTTTCTGCTACGACAACACAAGCAAAAAAAGAAGGTAAAAGAATATTGGCGCGGGAGAGTGGTTGTTGTTTAGATTTGGTCACAAATGTTCTTTTGGGATGCGTGTAACAATATGTGTGTGTGTGTGTTTGTTGGGTTTTTTGTTTAAATGTGCCGTTAAATTTTCCAATTGTTTTTTCTTTTAAAGTTTTCAACAAATTTATTTTTGTTTAATTTTTCATTTATATAAATATTTTGTTTTCTTTTTTTTACATCAGAAAGCAATTATTACATTTGCTAATTTATAGTATTTTCTTTTTAATTGTCTGAAAATTGTTTTTTGTTTAAAAATGAAATCAAATAAATATTTGATATCTCGCGTATTATCTTACAAAAACGTGTCGACGACGACGACGCCGTGGCGTGCTGTAAGAAATCTCTATTGGGAAAGAGCGAATTGTTGGATGACATATATAATATAGAATATTTTCAATTGGGTTCTTCTTCTTCGACGACGATTATATTTAGTTTAGTATATTATGTAGGTAGGTGTTTTTTTTTAGATTTTATGATTTGAGCTGCTATACAATTCGTGCCTTTTTCGTTAAAGGCGAGCTTATACTTTCCTCATCTTCTTCTTCGTCTGAGTCTCCTTCATAGTCTACTAAATACTGCAGAATAAGAAAAAAATATTTCGATTAATTAAATTTTTATAAAAATTTGAGAAATTGAATAAAAAATATTTAATAGAAGGATCATAAAATATGAAACAAATGCGATCAGATTTAAGGAAACCACTTGAAGATTACAAAACTCATTTTGGAAATCAGAAATTCAAATACATTCTAGAAATCATTTCGAAAAACCGAAAACACCGAACATAACAAAAACTATTTTGATAACTTCAGAAATCCAAATTTTCGGAAATACTTTCACGAAAATCATGAAATCATTTCGGAAATCAAAAAATACGAAAATCGTTTTAAAAATAATTTCGCTTTTTCAGTAAAAGCGAAATCTTGTGAAAAAAACTATCGGAAATCATTTCGAAAATCAGAAATCATTTCAGAAAACCCGTACAATAGAAATTATTGCAAATTAGATCATTTCGATAATGAGAATTAATTTCAGAAATCATTTCTGAAATCATTGTTTCGAAAATTAGAAAACATTTGAGAAATTCATCTAGAAATCAGAAATAATCTCGAAAATCAAAAATTAAAGAAATACAAATTATTTCGAAAATCCTGAAAAGCATTTAAAATAAATTAGAAATATTTTCAAAACTCTCAGAAATCATACTAAAAATCAGAAATCGTTTCGGAAATAAGCAAATTATTTTAGAAATCACAAAAATAATAAATCAGAAAACCGTTCAGAAAATTAGAAATCATTGAACATTCATCAAAATCAAAAAGAATTTCGGAAATTATCTCGAAAATCTAACATGTCAGAATTAATAATTCCCGAAATTCATTTCGACTTTTCTGAAAACAAAAATCAATTCGAATATCAAAAGACGTTTCAAAATTAACAGATATTCTTATTTTAGCAATCAGAAAGTGATTATTTCAGAAATCACGAAAATCGTTTCGGATATTGGAAGTAATTTCAAAAATTATGGATATTATAGAAATAATTTCAGTAATTACGATTCATTTAAGAAACCGATTCGGAAATAAGAAATTGTTTCAGAAATCACGAAAATCGCTTTAAAAATCAAAAATTATATCGGAATTTTGAATCATTTCGAAAATTACATTCGAAATCAGAAATTATTTCAGAAATGACGAAAAACAGAAATCATTTCGAAAATTGCAAGTTATTACAGAAATCATCTTTGAAATCAGAAATTAGGGAAATATTTTCAGAAATCAGAAGTCTTTTCGGAAAACGAATGACAAAATCAAAAAACTTAATATTTCAGAAAACATAAATCGTTTCGGTAATCATAATCATTTCGAAAATTTGAATTTATTTCGGAAATCAAAAATTATTTCAGAAATGACGAAAAACTTTTTGAAAACAGAAGTGATTTCAGATTTCGTTATTGAAATCAAAAATATTATCGGAAATTGGAAGCCTAAATCTCGAAAATGATTATTTCAGCAATCAGGATTCATTTAAGAAACAGATTCGGCATTCAAAAAAACATTTTTGAAAACCGAAATTCACAAATCGTTTCGGAAATTTGAATCATTTTAAAAAAAAACTTTTCGGAAATATAAAATCGTTTTGTAAATCGGAAGTAATTTCGGAAATCATCTCTGAAATCAGGAATTACGGAAATATTTTCGGAAATTGAAAGCCACAATCTCGAAAATGATTAATTCAACAGAAACAGTTTCGGTTTAAACGATTGATTTGAAACTGATTCGGATATCAAAAAATATTTTCAAAATCAGAAATTGTTTCAGAAATCACGAAAATTTGAATCTTATCAGAAATTCGAATTAATTTAGGAAATCACATCATACATTAGAAACTATTTCAGGAAATACGAAACATTTTTTGAAAGTCAGAAATCGTTTTGTATATCAAAATTTATTTCGGATTTCGTCATTGAAATCAGATATAGTTATGATCGGAAATAAGAAGCCAAAATCATGAAAATGATTATTTCAGCAATCAGTAATTAGTTTCGGTAAAAAATCGTTTTGTAAATGGGAAGTATTATCGGAAACTTTTCGAAAATTAAAAGCCAAAATCACAAAAATTATATTATTATTCAACAATCAGAAACAGTTTCGGTAACCACGATTCATTTAAGAAACCGATTCCGAAATACCAAACAAGAAAAACTTTCGGAAATCAGAAATCGTTTTGTAAATCGTCGTTTGTAATCTAATTTTAGAAATCATCTGTGAAATCAGAAATTAAGGAATCATTTTCCGAATTCGGAAGTCAAAATCACGAACATGATTATTTCAACAATCAGAAATCACTTTGGTAATGTTGGAGTTAGACGTTGACCTATTACAAGTCATCAAGAAAAAATAGAGATAGCTTTAAGTAGGACTTAAACGTTGACCTTTTCAATATATCAAGAAAAAAAGAGAGAGATAGAGAATATAATATACAAAAATATGTACACTCGAATGAAACAAAACAAAGACTTGAAAGTCGCTATTGAGTGGAAAAAAGTCGTTTGCTATAAAGCTATCTCTTTCCTTTTTTTCTTTATGCATTGTTAACATTTTACGTCTAACTTTTACTTTATAGTTAAAGGTCTAAGTGCGAAGACTTTTTTTTCTAATTTCAAAGATTTTAAATTTGTCATGAAGAAAATTACCTTTTTCAGTGAACCAGTAGTTACTTCTGCTGTTGATTCAGTCGTCGTACGCGTCGGTAGGCCAACCAAAATGTCACTGCTGTCCGACGCTTCTTCTGTATCACTTTTTGTTGATTTCGCAGACAATATTGTTGCGGCGGTAGTGGTGGTGGTGGTGCTGCTACTAATATTAACGGTAGTCGGCGGGCAGGTGGCAGTTGTTGTTTCGGTAGCACTTGCTACAGTTGTTGCAACAGCAGAAGTGGTCGTAATCGTTGATGTGGGTGGCGGCGATGATTGTTGAGGTGGCGGCGAACTATATTGATTGGTTGGGATTGTTGTTGTGGTTGTACTTGTGTTTGTCGGTGAATGAGAATTGGTTGACGTTGAACTATTTGTTGTTTTTGATGGACCGTTTTTCTCGACTATTTTATCTAAAACAAAGAATCGTTAATTAAACTTCATCCTTGATAAAACAATGACAATTTACATACTTTTCATCATACTGTATGATTCAATTTCAGGTTTTGTTACAGGAACATCTGTAAAATCGTCTTCTTCGTTAAACCACATTTCCTCCTCTTCGTCCAATTGTCGTTGATCTCGCCTATACCTTATGTTTTTAATCATCGGTATGCTGTGAAATAAGATATTTTCGTAATTCCTTCACACATTTAAATGCCTGATTAGCTTACCTGTCCAAAATCTTGTCGCGCTCCTTTAGCATTTCTTGATGTTGTTCGTACTTTGACTTTAATTGCTTAAACGTTTGAACATATTCGATTTGTTCGAACATTTTTGTAAAATTTTCCACAACATATGTGCACAGAACTTTTATATCTTCTATCTTAATAAATTCAAATACCTCTAAAATAGCTGATTCGAGTAGATTATATCTGCCTTTATTTCTAGTGAATGCGTCAACAACTGGTGCAAATAAATTACCTTTTACTATATGTCTGCGTGTGGAGTATAAAATGGGATTAGCAAATTGGTCAATTAATTCTTTCCAACTCTTACCTATTATAAAATTCATCTTTTAGTGCGATAATTTTTCTTAAAATTCTAAGGGATCCAAGTACAAGGAACGTATGCGGGCTTTTCATCAGCACTAGTATTCTTTTCAGCAGATCCTTTTGTAGGATGCAATTTTTTATGTGATAGGTGTGATGTTCAACACAAAACGACAACAGCTCAAGCACTAGACCAAGTAATTGAACGGTTTCGTAGTCTTCCTTTTGCGGTTTGTCATCCAGCGTATTTACAAGTAATGGTGCTGCAAAATGGATTGTCAAATTAGAATTTACGAAATTAAGAGAATTCAATAGTGGAAATCTTATTTATATTCGCCCAATTCAAGGGGAAGAATATTGTAAACATTTTTTATCAAACGAAATAAGTTTGATAAATTCTCGGTTAGCTCTAAACTAAAATCACCTTTGGAGGCCTGAAGTTAAGACACCTCTAGAACTTTTCTGGATGTCTGGAAGACTGGAATAATTTTGAAAGTCTTAGGTCTTATCAAAGGTTTGGAAGACTTAAAAGTCAGGGAAATCTTATGGATGTCTTTAAAGTGTTATGAGGTTTTGAAAGTCTTGGAAATATTTTGGAAATGTGTAAGTAATTTCGAAGTTTTTCAGAAGCAAATGCTTTGAAAGACTGGAAGTATTTAAACAGTCTTGGAAGTCATGGAAGTCTTATGAAATTATTTTGGTTTATAGAATTAGTTTTGGATGTCTTGGAAACCTTGGAAATTTCTGAAATCTTCAGTCTTTGGAAAGTCTATAGCAAGTCTCTATAAAATATTTTGGTGTTGGAAGTCTTTTAAGTTTTGGAAGTTTTGTAAGTCTAATGTAATTATTTTTGTTTTAGTAGTCTTGGCAATTTAGGAAATCTCTGAAATCGTCAATCTTTTAAGGAAGAGTGAAGATTTATGGAAATTTTTAGAAGTGTTTTGAAAGACTTGGAAGTCTGGAAGCTGTTATTTAATTTGTGTTAAGTCTGAATCTAGATGTCTTGTAAGTCTTATCGCGTTTCAGAATTGGAAGTCTTGAAATTCTTGGAAATAATATAAAAGTCTTTTGTTTTTGAAAGTCTTGTATGAATTAAAAAAAAATGTTTTAAAGTCTTTTGGAACCTTCATTTGAAGTCCCAAAGCTCCAATGACCATTCAATACTCACCAATCAATTTCTGTATACTATGTTTATAGAAAAAATTAAGAAAATCCGTTTTCTCGGTTATCATATTTTCCGGATCCAATAGTATTCGAATGACGCCCATTATTTGTGAGGCTCCGCCCAACTCAGGCATTGAAGCGGATAGCATTTGTTCGATAGCAATGTTGATAAGCATTTGATCCTACGGAGAATAAAATCCATTTTTGGAATTAATTATTTTTTCCTTTTAAATATTGAGGCATTGCTTTTACCTCATCGGTTTTATTTAATTGTTGTAGAGTATAGTTTCGAATGATACATGGAGAATATTCAGCGATGGCCGTGAATATGTCAATGGAAGCAGACTTTGTACGTGGATCTTTCATAATCAACGTGATCTCAAGCGCCGGCAGCACACCCAAATACGTAAGCGTACGATAGAATGTATCCTTTCCCTGGGGCTGTAGATTTTGGGCGAAGCTACAAAACTCCTTCAGAAATAGTACAATATCGCGTCGTTTCATTTCCGGTGTGTTGGGATCGGTGAGCAGCGCAAACAGTTCGACCAAAAATTTCTCATCCTCTTGAATAAGTGTGACAATTTCGACTTTGTTAAAAAAGATAAAACTCGACAGCGTATTCAACATGTTGTCCTCAACAAAAACTGACGGTGTCGGCAGAATTATATCCTGAATGTATTGGACACGATAAGTCTGATGGATTTTGGCCAAAAGATCGGCATTTTTAATGGGAATTGCTTCACGAAATTCTGCATAACATTTGATAAATTGACGATGTTTTTTCGGCGGAGTAGAATTATTTTCATACTCTAAGCAACCGACAACATCGAAAATCGTATCTTCCGCAAACATAATCTCGAACAATGCATTCTTATTAAGTAGAAAGATATTCTTAAATATTTCGTAGAGATGATGAAGACCTTCGGTATTTTCTAGGTCTTCGCACATATGAAAAAGGCTTAATAGTTTTTTGATATAATTGTCTGTTTCTAGGGCCATCGCCAATTTCTCTTTGCGCAACTGTGTTTGCAAACTGCCGGCTATTGTTTCGGAGATATCTTCGAGTCGAGACAGTTCACACGGTGGCAATTCTATGGGCGGCTCACAATCCGACATCTCTTCGAAACGTTCATCTTCAGACTCTTCCACAATATCTTGTGTAATGTCCACCGATGGATCTTTTCCTTGAACCTGTATGGGATAATTTTAATTGTTATCTTTTCTAAATCAAAACAAACGTTCCCATTCAACTTACATGGCATATTTTTTCCCAAATTTCATCGCAACCAGCCTTCTCTTGAAAACTCAAAGCCAAATCGAAATTATCGCCCTCCGACCAAACGATCAGCGTATCCTGTTGCTTCTGATAGGCGGTGTCCGGTTGTATTTTACTCTCCAACAGCAACGATCCATCCGATTCGGCTCGTACCAACAATGAAATACCTGCACATAGTTCTCCTTCTAAACATATTCATTACACAACTAAATTCAAATTCTAACTAAAATTACCTTTTAATCGTTCGACATAATTTGCGGCCACGTGTCCCGTGCCACGATCGTCCCATTGTCGATCTGCATTTAATGCATACAATTTAACGCGACGTCGTGTGTCGGTGGCCATCACTCCTGCTGGCTTGTTCGATTCTTTTATTTTATGACACTTTTTAATAAATTAATGTTTTTTTTCTGTTGCACACTATAAAATTGTTCTAATTTTTACTTTCCACCAAATTAATTTCAATTAATTTTGTTTTCGTTAATTATTTGTTAAAATCTATTTTCATTTTGTACTTTTTTGTTGTTTAATTTTTTTCTACTAAGAAGATAGAAAAGATATGGAAAATATATTTATTGTTTTGAGAGAGGAAGGTATTCCTGAAAGAAAAAATGGAAAATGGGACAAATTAAAAATTTGGTAAAAATTTTATAACTTAGAATTAAAAAAAAATTTCTTCACGAGAAAAGAATTTTCATGTGCGCAATTTCTCAAACTTTATGGATAAATGAATATTTATAAATTCATAACTTTGTGAAATTCATGAAACTACTTTTTAACGTAAAATTTTCACACGATTTCATTAATTTAATAATTAAATATTTAAATAATTAACTTAACTTCGGTTAAGACAACAGCAATTAACTATTTTGTTTTATCAAAAAACACATCGTTTCACGAAAATTGGTTTCGATCCCTAATATTATCACCAGACTAATGAAACAATTCTTTTTGTTAAGCAGAGATATGATGTAACACTGTTTTTCGGAAATTGTATTCGTAAAAGATGTCCGATTAATTACTAATCGGATTAATACAAAAACAATAGTTCCTGCGTATACAGAACGTGATAAAAAGAGTTCTTTAAAACGCAAATGAGATATGAAAATAAATAAGAAATGTGATTTTTTTAGGGTGGGAAAAGGTTAGATTTTCTATTTATAAATGACAAATAGTTTCGAGATTTCGAAAAAAAGGGTTGGAACAAATGGTTTATTTATAGAAGAAAATGAACAAACAAAAATATGCAAATAAGAATTAATACATACGCAAACTCCATCAACTAAATGTTCAAAGGCAGAAGATATATTGAATTACCTACGACGTTTCACAGTGGGAACCAGACAGAAAGCCAAATATCTGGCCAAAAGTCGAAGATGTATTCAATTCTGGTAAACAATCTTATCTATGCTCGACGTTTTTTGGGTTCGATTAACGCTGATTACAAATCTGAAGTCAAAATTTGAAGAAGAAAAAACATAATGGCGAACAAAAAACATAATGGCGAAAAAAGTCTTCCATACTCGCAAAATCTTATCTGATAATCAACTTATTACAAGACTCTAGAGATTTTCTTTAGACATTTGTCCGATTGTAAATAAAATAGTACAGAATTTATTATTTCCGTGCCATGAAAAAGGTTTTAATGGACTGAAGTTGGCATATAATCACGTAAAAAATCGAAATTCTGTTGTTGTTGTTTTCATTAAAAAATAGATCAATCTCTCAAACCAGAATAAGTCCGGTCGCGGAACAATGGCATGCAAAATAACTTTCATCCATGTTTTTCCTATTTTCTGTTGCAATTTTACGTTCTTTTTCAGACAAATCATTCCTTCGTTTTCCTTTTTGAATCCATTTTTTAGATTTTTCAATGTTATTTTTAAATACTTGGCGTCGTTATAAAGACAACACTGTTATAAACTAGATAGGAACGCGACGCGTTTGGCTCGAGCAACGCTCAAATTGACCTGGAATAGCATAGCAGGTATAGAATCACGCTTGGGTTCGCCACGAAATCCCGCGTTTGACGAAATTCCGTTTCCAAAATCCCGTTTCCCAAAATGATCGGGCGCCCGAATAAATAAACATAATTCATCGCAAAAGAAAATTCGTTACGACTTACGGGAGAATATTGAGTATTGACTACGTGTCTTAAAAGGGCAAATACATTTGCCGGTACATTGATACCGGCTAAGTAGCATGCCTAGAGGTGAACAATTTGTCTTAAAAGGGTAAATATATTTGCTAGTGTACAAAAATTTACAAAATTAAATGCCTAGGGGTAAGCAAGATGAAATGCATTTGCCCGTGTATTAAAACTGACAAGGCATTATTTGTAGGGGGTGAACAAAAATTCTCAATTAGGTCACATACATTTTGAAAGTTCGGATATTTTGGGTTCTGATCGGATGTCGTAAGATAAGAAATTCGTTCTCCTTAAATAGTTATGGATTTTGACTTGAAAAACTTGCAATGCAAAAAACGGGATTTCGAAAAAAAGGATTTAGTACATCGGGATTTTTTGAAAACGGGATTTACAAAAGAAGAGGATTTTGGTCAAACGGATTGTGGAAAACGGGATAACGGCTGGCATTGATCTTGCAATTTGACAGCCGCACTATTACTCTGCCTAATCTAAAATCCAGTAAACGTAACATAATTTTTTGACTTTTGGCCAGTAATTTAGATTTTTGGACCACTGTGCGTACACAGCATGTTTGTTTTAATCATTTTATTTACACTAAAAATCGATTCTCGTACAACGGAGTTTTTTTATTTATTGCCCAATTTTGGGCTTATTATATATTTCTGCTGGGAAAGTATATATTTAATGACCTTGATCTAGTTACTTCCGACAAGTGGTATCAAAACCAAAACGTCAGTTTATACTAATTGAGATCATCTTAACGAACCAACTAACTAGATGGTTTTTTATAAAAATATAGTGGTCAAAACCACTACCTACATACTTTTTAGCGCTCTTATTCAAGCAAAAAAGTGTCTTACATTTATCAATTTTAATAGAATGGATCTATAAATTTCCGTGACCGGTAAAAAAAATAAAACTATAGAAAGGATAGATCTTGATAGTTGGATTTCAATTTTGTTCATTTTGCGTATAGATGATATTTCCAGCAAGTCAACACCAACGGCAAATCGTTAATGAAAATGGAAAATAGGAGTGGCCCATGATGGAACCTTGAGGAACACCCCTGGACAATAATTCACAATCAGAATGTTTATCATTATAAACAACTTAATGTGTTCTCAAAGATAAATATGAAAAGATAATTTAACAGCCGACGAAGAAAACTCATAATTTTCTTTTAACTTTTTACACAGTTTTTTTATGATCGATTGAATCGAATGCTTTTGTTAAATTCAGTAGGGTTGTTGTAGCATGCGATAGCAGGCAGATCAAATCCAATTTCTCAAATGCGATACACCTTGTATTTTGGTATTATGGGTTCAATCACAAATCTCTCATTTTCATAACAGACAAATATTTCCAAATTTCAAAAGAAAATCCATTATTAAAATATGAAAAAAGTTCACGGAAACCAGACTGGTACATTGACAAGAGATTGTTATTCGAAATGTGGCTGTGAATTTGCTCATATAAAATTCGCTCAAAAATTTTAGATAATATTGAAGAGAAATATTGAGAGAAATTGGCGAGGGATTAACCACTATGAAAAATTGTGTCCCACCGATTTCCATTTTTTGAAATGATTTCCAAAATGATTTCCACTTTTTGAAATGATATCCAAATGATTTCCATAAGGTTGTCTCATGATTTCCAATAGTGGTTAACCCCTCGGAAATCGGTCTAAAATCGTTCGGAGATGATGCTGATGACTTTTTCGGTATAGGTTTAACTCTTGAAATTTTCCAGCACAAAGGATAAGTAGACGATGTTAAACCAAAATTATATAGTTCTGTTATGGTTCCATAATGGCAGGTAAAAGAAGATGAATAAACTGTAATAACTTATTGTGACCAACAGAGTTTGATTTAATAGATGCTATTGCGTTAATAACATATATTTGGTTAACTTTAGAAAATGAAAACGAACCAACAAAAACGAGGGGTTAACAACTATTGGAAATCATGGGACAATGGAAATCATTTAAGAAAATGGAAATCATTTTGGAAGTCATTGAAATTTGGAAATCAGTGGGACACAATTTTTCACAGTAGTCAACACCTCGATCAAAAACTTCATATGAGATTAACTCAAAATTTTGATCTGATGCAGTAGAATTAGAAACAAAGAATTCATTTAATTCGTTGGGTGTTAAATTTATGCATTTATGTCATTGTCTTTATCTAAACCGATATTGCGGATATTTTGCCACAATTAACGTTTAGATAATTCGTTACCAAGCTTCTTATTAAAATAGTTTTTTTTTTGCATTTTTTATAATCTTCGTGGTAGCATTCCGTAAATTTTTATAGTATGGAAAATTAGATTCTGATTGGTAATTTTTCTAATTAAGATAAGATAGATTAAGTATAGCGACCACAGCAAAAGTCAAAAAATTGAAAAATCGGCTCTAGGCCGGTAGGGTTTCGAACATGGATGTATTAACTAACAGGATAGGCAATAAAATATAGCCATCTCTTTTATTCTTATACGTTTTGTGTATACGAAAAAAATTTGCAACTGTGTCTCTAAAATTGTATAAAAAAAGTAGGTCACCATTTTAAAATTACAGAAAGAAATATTTTATTACAAATCAATGTTTGTTTATTTTGATTAAAAATAATATTTTCTGACTTAAATGTGTATTAAAAGTGATAAATTAAAACACTAAAGGTGTTGCGTAAGCTATCGACCAAAAGAAATTTGGTCTATTTTATTTAAAAGGTAAGTAAAATGAATAATCAAATCTTTGTTTACATAAAACGCAAACTTTTTTTATAAAAAACTTGTAAATTACCGAAGAAATTACAATTCTTTTGATGTAAAATGTTCAAAAACCATTCTAGAATTATTTTGTATTCAGTAATTTATTGTTTCGATACATATTATTGGTAAAATATGATATTTATTGCCAAATATGTGGCGATTTTGTATGATGTCGAAAACAGGTTCGTACTTA
>JANSTW010047369.1:0-13191 GCA_027564275.1 Diadocidia ferruginosa
TTCATTAAAAAAATCTATATATTTATGTGGAGTTTATTAAAGCTTGTACTGGCCCTAATTTGATGGGGGTAAGTTTTTAGTTTTTCCATACACTGGGATTGCATTTGAAGTCTATAGTTCAAAGGTGAACGGAGATTTTTTCTTCTAAAAATGGCCTAAAATTATATATGTCCATAAAGAGTAAGTTTTATTACCAGTAGACGGATTTGGAAAAAAAATTGGTGGGATTGACTTTTTAGTAATCTCATACTCTGAGAATGCATTGGGGGTGTCTAAGGCAAAGGTTAAGGGAGGCACACATATGATTTTTTTGAAAAATAGCCGAAAAATATGATCATAAATAAGGAAAGTTTTTTACCAGTAGACGGATTTGGAATTTTTAGTAGTCCACTAGCATATATGTAGAGAAAGTTTTACGGATTTTGGTAAATTTTAGTGTAGGTGGGTTTTAAGTGCCCTCTATACTCTGAGTTTCCACTTAGGGTATCTATAGGTTAAAGACATGCGTTTTATTTTACATTTTATTATTATCATTATATTCGGTTCGACAATCTAGGATAATATAATAATAATTATTAAAAAAAGAATTACGAGATAATCGTAAAATAGAAGAGGAGAGGTGCGAATTAATTATATTCGCGTAGAAATGCCAGAGTAACAGGGCCTATATAGTTTAGTTAAAAAGAATTAAGTTTTTTGCCTCTATATATGCATAAAAATAGTTTTTTAAGAATTGTATTTATTTAATTGGGCGGTGCGGTAAGAATATCTTGAAAAATATAAAATAAATAGATAAAGGTGTCCGTACCCGCTGATTTTTCCTTCCCATGGCAGAAACGCATAACCGTTTATTATTGGCATCGCTGCGTGGGTTACGGTAAGTGAAAGTTTTCTATTATTTCCTTTATTTTTCCTTATATCCCGTTTTCTATTCTATTACGTTGGAGGTCAACGATAAACCTCCTGGCATCCCTTTTTTTAGCTCGCAAGAAGCTGTAGCTTACAAATTGGCATCCCTTGTGGGGAACCCGTTATTTTTGTTTCTTCTAGAAGGTTCAATCGAACCACGTTTTTTACCTCGCAACAAGCCGTAGCTTAGAAACCTTGGTACAATTTGTACAGTTTTCCAAGCCGAAACTTTCGCATTGGCAAGGGCGGCTGAGCTGATGATTGCGTCGGGACTGTTGCAGTGAAATTTTTACTTTGACAGCCAGGCGGCCATTGGACCTTTTAGCAATCCACTCACCTTCTCGAAAATTGTCGAGGAGTGTAAAAGGATTGTTAAGTGCTCTTGCTACAAATAATACAATCCGCATTATCTGAAAGAAATTAAAAGGCAAGTGGCTTGCATGCTATTTTGTGGCCCCAAACCAGTTCTTAAATTATATAATGTGACGCTAAAAGGAATAGTGCAATCTGCTAGTCAGAAATAAAAATTATTTAAACGTTTGGGGGGAACCACTTCAGGGGAAAGGGGAGATAATTTGTCATAACCCCATAATTGAGCAACGCCAATAAATTATTGAGGTTTGAAAGTCTGGAAGGCCTCTCCTTTGGAAACAGTCGGTTAGGAACTGGGTTATAATAACTAGATTCCAAACGCATGTAACTTTACTCACTGCTCCATTCCGATTGTTGTATATGTTTAGACAGTTTTTAGACTATATTTGTGAAATAAAAGACATATTTTCTGGGATAATCTACTCGCATAAAACTATTTTTTAGATAATTTATTGCGATATATGTTTACAATACATAAGAAAGCTTTCTTTATATGCTAAAAAATTTAATTTATTTTATTTGCATATTGATTCGTGTTTTTTTTTACAGAAAATCAGACAAAATAATAGCAAGGCAATGTGAAAAGGATACACTTTTATTGAAAATTATTTCGATACTTTTATTTCTACTTATTTGCATGTACGTGATACTACCGCTATTTGAATTGTTCAATGATATTGATTCAGCAAATAAACCATTTCCTTATAAAATGCTATTTCCGTATAATGCAAACAATGGTCTGGCATATGCCATAACCTATGTATTGACATCGTTAGCTGGTTTCGGTGTTGTCACAACATTATTTTCCGAAGATAGTTTATTTGGATTTTTCATTGCATATACATGTGGCCAATTTAAAATATTACATCGAAACATAGACAGAATTATGAAAACAGGACAATTGAATGCAATACGTCGTGCTGAAAATACCGTATTGATAGAGGAAAAGGACGTACAAATGGAATATAATTTATTGTTGAGAAAAGTCATTGCTCAACATAATGTCATTATTTCGTAAGTTTGGTTGTTATTTATAATTTATATATATGCAAATTAGCATAGTTAACTATTTAACATTTTTTTTATAGATTTTGTAAACATTTAGAAGAATTTTTCAGTCCAATTTTATTGATTAACTTTACAATCAGCTCATTTTTGATATGTTTAGTTGGTTTTCAAATTGCAGCAGTAAGTATATATATATATATATATAGCTTAACATAAATTATTTTGCAGGAAATTTTAAATTTTATAAATTTATAATTTCGATTACGCAGGTTAAAATGACAACCGGAAATTTGGCTAAGCTTCTCGTTTACATA
This sequence comes from Diadocidia ferruginosa, assembly GCA_027564275.1. Lineage (NCBI taxonomy): Eukaryota > Metazoa > Arthropoda > Insecta > Diptera > Diadocidiidae > Diadocidia > Diadocidia ferruginosa. Next base: position 2,604 of record JANSTW010047369.1, read on the forward strand.
ACATCAGCAATGTCTCAGCTGTTTATTTTGTGCTGGAAGGGCGACAGATTGATTGAATGTGTAAGTGCCTACATTAACTTATTGTTATATTATGTTGACATTATTATTAACACCTGGGCGCTATTTTTATTTATTTTTTCTTTACTTTATTCTTGCGTATTTAAAAAGCTCATGTATATAAAATTCGCAATATAATACATAAAAATGTTTACTATCGCACAATAAATCTTTATAATATACAAAAAAACGAGGCATAAAAAGGAAGAAGAAAAAATTAGAATAATAATATCTTACAATTTTTACGCCAAATATAATAAAAATTTCTCAATAAAAAAATTCGAAATTGAGGGGGGAGTTCGCTTATATAATATACATCTAAAAGATTATATTTGTAATATTTCTTTCTTTTTTTATGTTTAATTTAAGTAACAACGTAATTTTTTTTCCTTTTATACATAAATGTATATATATTGGGAAAATTCGCGTAAAATTGAGCAATTATCGCATTTACATTTATATTGATTGAAATTTAAATAAAATTTCTTCATCCGAATAATATATGAAAAATGAATTTTATTTTATACGTTTGGAGTGATATAGTATATTCTATATTCATTCAGTTGAATAAAATGTTTATTTTTATATAATTTTTGCATCCATATCTCATCTATAGCTAGCTAACTATATAATTTTTCATTTTTAATAAATTATTCCATATAACCATATTTTTGCAGAGTACTGAAACAGCATGGAAACTATATGCATGTAATTGGCAAGGATTAACCACATCAACAATTTCAAATCGTACATTAAGTCGTTATTCAACAACAAGTCATCTATTTAACATAATAACAAATTGTCCAACAAATGTTAGATTTACAAAAGATTTATCGTTTGTTATAAAACGTGCTCAGAAACCACTTTGCATTACAGCACTAAAGTTTTCTATTTTATCATTAAAAAGTTTTACAGCTGTAAGTTAATAAAATATATTTTATTAAATGTTGTAGAAAATCTGACGGGCGGCGACAGTAGTTTATGTATATTTTATTTTATAAAATGCAGAAGGACTAGTTTAAATTTGTTATTCAACTTTGTTTTGTTTAAATATCGCAACTGCGATGATGATGTGTCATTTCTCAGATCAAAATTTAAACTCTGCATATAATACACATAAAAATGAGTTCGAATTATTGTGATATTTATAAATAGAAAAATATTCATGAAAATGGAATATACCCTTTAAATTAGAAATTTTTTATATGTTATTGAAAATATAAAATGTTTATAAGTATTAATTGATATTTCTGTTTTAAGCGGTCGTTTTGGTTAAATAATTATGTTTTTGGTCGAGAGCCTGTTCGAAAACATAATTATTTATAATTAATGTATTGTATAAATGATGTAATATATAAATATAATAATAATAATATTTATTTATTTCAACCTCAAAAAGGTTACAATATGTTTCTTATATTAATGAGTATCAAAATATCGCCATAATATGGGTGTTTTAATAGACAATTTTTCTTTCAGATTCTCAGTACTTCACTGTCATATTTTACGCTGCTACAAACTTTGGTCAAGAAAATTGAATAAAAAAAATTTCAAGGAGGAAAATCAGAAAAACCATTTAAAAAAAACTGTTAAAATTTAAGCTTGATTAGATCTTGCATTCATTGTATAATTACAATATATTTATACCTAAAAATGTTTATACATTGTTAATAAAAATAATTTAAAAAACAAATATTTCAGATTTTTATTTCTGCATAAAGCTTTAAGTTTCTAAATTGAAAACAAATACTTTATTAACCGCATAATCTATGAAAATACATAGTGTTTTGAAAAAAATATCAAAGTTTCTATAATATATTCTTAATGAACAGCATTATTTATTTATAACATATCGATTCTATTTACATATTATATAGTTAGATTGCCGAATTTCTCAGTAATATGCATAAAGTTTTCTGGATACTATACAATGAGGGTATTCAATATATATGAATATATAAACAGGGGTGGTGGTACATATAAGGATAATAGGGTCTATATAAGACCCATTTTAAAATACTCAAAAATATTAAATTTAATTTGGGTGGTTGGTTGCAGTCGCAGGTCCAGCAATACGAGCTGGACTACAATTATAAAAAAATGTTATTTTGATAACATGTGAACGAGAATCTTGTTAACCAAATGAAAGTATAAGAAATTATATCCACCTTGTGGAATTGAAGAAACCCAGGAGCTCCCGGATCTCCGTGACAGATAACTGAGCTAGGTCCGTGAATATGTGATTAACTAAAAAACGAAGTATAGCCCTGCAAAGAGTGGGGCATAAAGAAATGGTTCGATTGTCTCCGGTTCGTTTTCAGCATATCAGCAGCTGCGACACAAATCATTGTGTTGGATGCTCAGTCTGTATAGCTTTCATATGGGTCTTCAACAAAAGATGTCTTTACTCTTATACCGAAAAGAGTTGTGTACTATTTCTAGGCTAACCCGTCGTTAACGACTATTTCTATATTATCAGTTATATACTATATATATATTTTATGTACGAACTATAAGTAGTGTTAATGCTTTGTGATTTTGTTGACTTTAATAATTGTAAAATTTGTTTGGTTGCAGCATAGAATAAAAAATATATAGAATGTACTACAAGGCTGTTTTGTCGCTGCATTTTTTTACGTCGCTACCTTCAAATTTAATTTTACATAGCAACCAACAAAGACTATAGAGATGAAAAATATGTAGAAGCATTTAAAAGCTATCATTTTCTTGTGTCGATATGTCTCTCTATACATGGTTTTTGGTTGTAGTATCAATTACTTTAACCATTCGATTTTATAATTTGCATAAGCTATATCTATACCTAAGTGGCTCAGGTCATTTGTAGGAATGCCTATTCGGCACTATCTGAAGGGTGTTATCCAACTCCACTGACAACAGATTAGCCTAGAAATAGTGCAACTCTTGTGGGTATATATCAGCTAAACGTTTTATAGCCCCTATAAATTTGTTGGCACCAGCCACCACTTTATACATACACTAATACACCCCTTCAACATATCGACTATAGAGGATTGATTATATTATGTTAAAAGACCCCAAGATGTATATTAAACATAAAGTGCATTTCAATTTCTTTCATTAAATATTCATTTATTTTAAGTGCATTTTATTGTTTCACATTTTCGAAGAGAAATTCTTATGTGATTGTAAAATATTTTATATTCCATATACCGGTCTTGATGCAGGGCTCAAGGCAACTTTATATATAAAATATTTTAAAGGATTTAAATATATATAAAGCTAAAAGTAAATACTTTTACTTCTAGTTTTTTTCTATATTTTCTCCATCTTTGACATTTATATATTTTCGCATTGTAAAATTATAATATTTGTCCAATAATGTGGAATTATTTATATTTACAGTAATTTTTGGTATCTTTTAATTATTTTCATATAAAAGAGATTAAAAATCGTTCTTTCTAGTGACAAAATAATAGAAATTTAAATAATTTTGTTTCTTGTTTACGACTTATGTATCATCATCATCGTGTCCTTTACTCCAAAGCGAGGGAGCATAGAGACCATTTTATTCTTTTTTCCTATCTGATACCATGGATTTCATTGACGACTATATCTCCGACTTAATCAAAGATGGATTTTCGAACCACTGCGATCGCTTTTTATTTTTTAGGAAAACACCACTTCTCTATGCTAACTACATAATATATATTTTATATTATATATAGGTGATACACTATATTTTATTTCATAATATTATTCATTATTCGTGACATTAATTTATTTTGTAAGAAGATTGACAACATAATTTTTTTACCTTTTTCTACGAAAAATATATTTATCTTTTTCACTGAATTCCTCCGCACATACAAAATCAGACTAGAGCAAAGTCATTATCCATATTATTAAAGTGAACCAAAATAATTGTACAAAAAAAATAAAAGCAATTTTCTCTGTAGGTATATTATAGGTATAATAGGAATTTCTTCCTTTAACAAAATGTTCGTGTACTATCGGACCATTGAAACATTTCAATATACTTTGTTAGTAAAAATATTTTGTATATTTTGCTTCTATTTACGGATATTTTTATATAATATATATAGACTATACCCTGTGCGCTTGCACAAAACGATAAAGAAATCATATTTTATTAGTAAAAATAATAAATTAAAAAAAAAGTAAATATTAATATCATACAAGTTAACCGTACCCCACCCCATAAAGCATTTTTATAAAAGTTACGCAAAATTTTTCGATTGTATAAGGGAGCTCTCGCAATTAGTCCATTTTTAACTTTTCAGTTTTCTGCTTTCATTTAATGAAATATTTTTTATACTGAATTACATATAAGCTCGCACAATCAATAACAAGTGTAAACTAATATAGATATTTACAATAACAATAAAAGGTGGTTAGGTAGGTCTCTTTAAACTAGAGACAACAAGTAAAATACCGAGTATAAAAAAAATTAAAAAAATCGACACTAAAATTAACCAAAAGCCGTTAAAATGACTTTATATGATCAAATTAAAAAAAAACCTCCTATAACCTTTGATCTAGAGACTCTAAATCCAATCTTATGCAGAGTATATAGGACCACTAAAAACTCATCCTCACCAAAATTTGACAAAATGTGTCAACTGGTAAAAATCTTTTTCTACAGAAGGACGGACGGACGGACACTTTTTTCTTTTTCAGGCTCAGGGCATCATAAAACGAAAAAAAATATGGTCCCGGTAATTTGAGCATTTTAACCTAAATTAAGGCTTTTACATATAATATATGGATTTTTTTAATAAATAGTAAAAGCAAAAATATTTGAGTTGGCTAGAACTTGTTTATTATATTATATATATATCGAGATTTCCTCTTTAACTTCTGTTTACTTTTCTTATTAGTAGAGATACATCTCAATTATTTTTTTCTCTACTATTTAAGGGCATTCCCATGAAAATGAGAAACATATTTGATTTATATATTGTGTGTCACTTCGCCGAACATATATTTTCTTTACCCATTTATTTATTGTGATATTTTAGTGTGTAATAAATAAAATAAAATTGCCAAAATCCTTCTTATATATAATAGTGTGATGCTTTATATGTATATTGTATATTATGTACAATATTAATTTGATAATTTTATTTTGAGAGGGGTTTTATAAATTAATTGATATTGATTTATATACGGTATAGGAAAATAAAATACGAAGAAACCTCAACGTTTATTTCAAAATAAAACCAATTAAATTTCAAGTTGATAACACTTTTTATATAGAAAAGAACCAGGCTAAAGTTTTAGGATATTTTATAAATTAAATTAAGATCTGACAATATATATAAATCGGTTAAACGACATTTATTATATAGATATATACCCTTAAAAATTGTATATTAATAAGCTTTTGAAGATAACTTTAAGCTTCATTTAAGTCGATATATATATAAATACATTTGAAAATATTATTCGCTTCACATAGTTTTGTAAGGGGCTGGCATTGTTAAATTATTTAAAAATTTGTGTCTAGACTAAAGATTTTTTTATAGAATTATATCTAAAATGGATAATATTCCATTGGGACTATAATATGTATACAGTTTAAAGAAAAAACTAAGTAAATATAATGTAATATATATTATATAGGTACTGCTCTTGTTAAACTATATATACAATTTTAAAGAAACTTTTAAAGATAAACTTAAGATTTATGTATCTATAATGGAAAGAAAATAACAATTTCAATTCAAATGTATTATACATGTTTTAGAGCTTATACCCTTTTATATGCGCTCCATTACAGATAATATAAAAACATTATTTTATAATTATATTATAATTGATTGTTTTTTAATATTTTCAAATTAAATTTAAAAATAAAATTCTTTAGAATTTCGTAATTTTGATTTAAATTTCTATCTTCAACTCTACCTTCCAGAAAAATATTTATTAGGCAATGGACAATGTAATACTAGGCTGGTGGTATAGTTGCACTATTTAATGATTGTAATAATTCATATTTTTATTTAAGTTATAAAATTTATTAGAAAAGTTACAAGACGTAAATAGTATATATTCCTCACAGTTCATTTAATTACACTTTTATATAAATAAAATATTTTTAAGAAAAAATACCCGCAGCTATAAATATACTATGCGATTCTCATTAAAAATTTATTAAATATTCTTTGTTTTATAAGTGTAAAAAGCGAAAAGTTTGTTTTTTATTTTTAAATTTTATATAGTAAATATAAAAGCGCGCAGAGGAAAAGACCCATATATAAACATTGTATTGTTCTTTAGTCCTGCGAATGCTATTTTATATTTAATTAAAGTTCTTTCTTTTTTTATGAATTTACTGCTAAAGTATGTATGATATATAAATATTGATTTAAAAAAGTTTCTTTGAACGAATATATATAAATACAGGCTATATACGTTAGATTTCTCTATTTCATTTAAATATATATATATAACATAACATATTTTAAAACTATAAATTAATTAAATATTATTAAAATAAAAATAATAGCTCTATAAAAAAATGTATATTAAATATATAAAAAGAAAGTTTTTAATTATCTTTTTTTATGATCGCACTCCTATGGATTTAATGTGCAAGTTGCTTTGTTTGAAACTATATAATATAAAATACCAGTTCGGCGAGCGGTTTCAAGGCAGCAGGGAAATAAACCTCTACTAAAGATACTATTTAATGAAATTAGGAAAAATATTTTTTATAGAATTCTATATAGAAAACTAAAAATATTATAGAATTTGCAAGAAAATTGATTCACCATGAAATATAAAAAAAATTAAGATAACCTCTGTCATATTTTTTTATAAATTAACTTTATAATTGCGACGGGAATTTTCAATAAAAACTTTATATCACTACAATAATAATTGATGTAATTCCATATATGAAAGTTGTCAAGAATCTTGCATTACTGATTTAAAGTAGGATAATCAAATTAATGCTTTTCTATCGAAAATACATAATATTCTGCGTAAATTGTGGCAAATTCGATCCACTAGCAGTTCTTATATTATTAAGAAATTAGTACCATCTCTGTGTATACCTCACATTTAATATGGTGATTTTGTGGAATATCGAAACTTAAACTCCAAAAATAAATTTAAACACTTAACGGAATTTAGATCGTCTAATTCTTGGCTGCGATTCGTACACATATCTCGATATACGGGTATTATCTTTTATATATACAAACTACTTAAAACAAAAAACCCTAGATATCGAGGGATGAACTTCAATACCTCGTATGTGCATTTTTTTAAATTTTAGAAGAGGAACAAAACACTACTTATTAAATGAACTGAAATATTTTGTATTTACAATTTTTTGTTGTTAAACTTAGCAAATATCTATTTACTTAGTTTAACAAAAAGAAAATTGTAAAACAAAAATATTTCTGTTCATTAAATAAGTAGTTTTTTGGCCCGCTTCTAAAATTTAAAAAAATGCACATACGAGGTATTGAAGTTCATCCCTCGATATATCAGTTTATTAACATTTAAATGGTTTCAATCTCTTCCAAATTGTCCACATACAGCTGTTTTATTGTGTCCTATATTTCAGCTTGTTGACGTCGTATCGTCTTTGTACTAGCTGCTGGTTGTGTCCGAGTCAATATTCAATCCTCTGCAACTTCTCACATCCAGTATATTCGAACAGTGACGACCATCTATCAACACATGGTCAATTTGGTTTTTAGTTATTCCATCTGGAGATTTCCAAGTGGCTTTATGAATGTCTTTATGTTGGAAAAATGTGCTACTATATACCTATAACTGCTCTACCAACTTTAGCATTAAAGTCGCCAAGAACGATTTTAATGTCTCTTTCTGGAGCGTTGTTAAACGCTTTTACCAATTTTTCGTAAAACAAATCCTTCTCGTCTTCATCTTTTTCTTCCGCATGTGCATTAATGCGCATCACGACACTAGCGCGCGGCGACATAACTTGCAAATGAATAATTATTCAAAGAAAAAGTTAAATTAATTCTTTTAAGAATTATATAAGCTAAGTTTTGGCAGCCGAGGAAGTTAATTATGGTAAATATATTTCTAGTTATACCGTGACGCGCTACTGTCGCGGCGCTCTAATATTACGGTGCCGCATTGATGAGGTTATACATCATAGTCATTAATTTGTATTTTTTCCTTATACGTGATATTATAGAATCAGGACATCTTTCTATCTGAAAAATCATAATTTCTATATTCCAACATTAATGTGATAGAGTCGATTAATTTTCTTATTTTCACATTAATCGTATCATATAGTAAAATTGATAAAACGTAAAACAATTTTGTATAAATAATAATAAAGTCTCACATGTCAACATACATTGCATTAAATATTATTTAACTATACAAAAGAATATATTGTTTGAATAAAATTACAACTTTTTCTTTCACTTTTTCTTATAGAAATATTATAGTTGGATTTCATTAAGCTTTTATGTATAAGCTATAAAAAAAACATACTAATAATATACAAGAAGTTTAAAGAACTTTTTTCCCGTATATATTATTATAATAATAACAACAAACTACATATATAATGAAATTTATATAAAGTATTATATAATATATACGTCATTTATACTTTAGTTAATATAAATAGTTTGACTTATATAATATTTTTATATAACTTTTAAATAAATGAAAATTGCTAAGCGGAAAATCTTATTTCTAGAAGAAAATATATTTATTTAAACGTAATAAATTTCAAATTGGTTTTGTTTATTCTTTATATTATATATAGAAATTACCTAAAGAACAGGGTGTTTCGGATTAAATAATTCACATATTATGTATAGATATAGCGCCCAAAAGCTTAAAAAATTCAAGATGACGTAAAGAAAATTGCTAAATTACGCCATCTTGAATTCTTATCAAATGATATATAATGTGGACGATTAACATTTCTTTAAAAAAAATACTTTAATCGGGCATCAAAAATGGTTTTCGTCTCCATGTCTATTACGCGCAAAATACACCTGCCTTGAAAACCGAAATTCCGCCATCTTGACCAATGCTTTTCATATTAAAAACAACAATTTCAAAACATAGCTAAATCTTAAGTAAAAAGACAAAAAAATAAAATTATTCTTATAGATAAAAAAGTTATTCAATGTTTATGATTTGACGCCATCTTGAATTACAGTGCCATCATAAAAATAGTCATTTTTTAATTGATTTATGTCTTGCAATATACTAAAATTCTGGGATTTTTTTTCTTTTGTTGCGTATAGTCTTTTTAATGACCAAAATGAACCGTATTGTTGTTGTGTAAAGACAAATAATTGCTCGAAAAGACTTTTGGATAAATTTATTGCTTATATAACCATTTACATACATCCTGTTAAAATTTTATAAAATTTTCCGCATATATTAGTTGTTTATTTTGTTATTTAGTTTTGTAAGTTATTTATAATTTCCTTAATTTTTTTTTTCTAAGTACAAGCATGGTGTGTTTTTTTCTTCTATTTTTAATATGCTGAAAGAAAATCGTTTAAAGAACTGGAAAATTGGTATTTATAAAATTGCTTTTGCAAAATTCTTTTTTATTAATTTAGTATGAAAATGTTTTTTGGAAAGTCACTCCTTTCTCAACAACACTAATAAATAATGGCAGTTTTTTTGTAATTTGTATTCTCTTCAATGCAGCTGTGAGCTGAGAACTATATATAACTAACTGATGGTGAAAATGCAATATTACATAAAATAAACATAAAAAGTTCTTTCACTCATTTTCCATAATTACATAAAACTAAAGGAGTTTTAAAAAGAAAATTACAAAAAAAAGTATTAAAACAAAACAAACCGGAATAAAACTATAATATGTTACATCATACAGTAAAGAGGAAAAACTAAAAAAAAAATTAAATACAAAACTAATTTATAAGAACAAATTAGTTTTTAAATAAATTTGGTAATTAAAAATAAGAACAATATTGATTTATATAATAAAATGTAAAAAAATGAGTTGAAAAAAATATTATTTATTATAAGATTTAAATATATAATTCCTATATAAATATAAATATTAAGTATATATAGATCTAATATATAATAATAGATAGTCAATTAGAAGGAAATAAAAATGTATATTGTTTCAATGTATTTTGTTTAATTTATATTAAATAAGAGATGAAAAATATATTATAATGACCATTAAAAAAAAAGTGGAAGAATTTATATTAAATTATGAAAATTGTTTTTATATATTTGTTTTTTTTTAATTGTTACACTTTAATTTAGGTAATCAGATATTTTGCAACAGTGCGAAGAAAGAAGTTGTTTCCTCTACAGTCTACATAAAGAAAAAAATATTCAATAAAAGAGTAAGTTCAATCGAGAAATTGTAATAGCAGCTCTTCTGAGACATTAAACTTTCTAAATTTAGTCATCATCGTATCCTTTACTCCAAAGCGAGGGAGCATATCATCATCATCATCGTGTCCTTTACTCCAAAGCGATGGAGCATAGGGACCATTTTTACCCTTTTTCTATCTGATACCAT
>JANSTW010047380.1:0-13188 GCA_027564275.1 Diadocidia ferruginosa
TTATAATATCAGCACGATTTGTGTTTTCATATCAAATAAAAACAAAACAATAAAAGGGGCAGAACTCAGTAAAAAAAAATTTTGATGTTATTTAATTTTTATAATTTTTTTGAATATTTTAGTTTTCCCAAAATTGCAAATTTAATAAAATTATGAACTAAATTCTATTATAATATACGTGGACGAGGATCAAATGCCATATTATTCACAATATTTCCACAAAATTTCGCAAATTACATGTAAAATTGCAGGTATAATTGTAGTTTGTTTATATAATAGTTCTCCCTTTTTTAAATATTTTGAAATAAAACCTTGCAAATATAATAATTACTTATAATATATTTATTTAAGAGCCCATACGATTTTAGTATAAAATGGATCTCTATTCCGAAAACGGCCCTGTATTTTGTCGCCATTTATAATATCAGCAGCGACACACAAATTAAAAATATTGCCAATCTAGTTACATCTATGGCCACATATATACAGAATAAGAATGAAAGGATGGCTAAATTAAAAAAATGTGTAGTGTAAACTTAAGGAGGGCACATCCTCTTTTAAAATGAGAAGGGCCTAACGTTAGTATGAAAAATATCGAAATATAAACATTTATAGGGGTTGTGTGATGTCAAAAGAAAGGTATTGACAAGGGCTACAACTTTATTTTCAAGGGTTTCAGAATGCAGGGGTTATCATACAAAAATTAAAACAAAGCAGATAAAAAGAAAAATGTACAAAAACCGTATTTTTAGTTTTTTTTCTCTTCCTAGACTATTATAACTAATGTCTAAATTTGCATTTTTAAATTGGCAAAAAAAAATTAATAAAATTAATTTCCTATACAAATTACAAACCCCTCCTCCTCTTAAAGGGAATCGAGCGCCGCAAACTTCTTGAACAAACGCTGTTCAGAATAGACCTACTTTGTAGGATGGCACAAAGTTTGGGGAGGATCCAAGAGGGGAGGGGAATTTTACATATTTGTTTATATGTAATACTAGACATATCGAGTACCGATACAAGAAAATGATTGCTTAAAAAAGCTTCCAGAAACACACATATCGCTATATACTTTATGTCGGTTGATATGTAAAATTAAATTTGATAAATGCAGCGGCAAAACTTACAGCCTCTTCGATCATTCTTATTATTTTTTCTATGGTATACATTTCAAGCCAATACAAATAAAGTGTTAAATATACGATAGAAACAAATGTATGTAGGTAAACATAAAGCGTCCAAGGTTTTTTCAAAGATTAATGAATAATTTTACTCAACTAAACTAAAATAAAAAAAACAACAAGAAGCATGTGTTGCCGGTTAAATATTTTATTATTATTATTGTCATCGTTATTTACACAAAATTTTGTATAAATTAAGAAAATAGGTATTAGTATATACCGGCTTGGCCTGACCGGCGACTAAGTTATTTACAACGAAAAAAGATAATAACAACTTTTTTGTAAGTGTAAACTGAAAATATAAAAAAACCGCCAGAATCTGCTTAAAATGTTATACTTCATTTCATCAGTAAATTTAGAATGTTATAGGTATACATTTCTTCTGATAATTTTTTGTATCATCATGGGCTTGTGATACTTTTGTACGTGACGTGTAATAACATTTTCTTCAAAACTAAACGGAATAACACCCGGCGAATTAACTCCCGAAAGAAATAACAGCAAAAAGTATTTATATTAAAGCATAACAGAAAATGATTCTCCGAAGAATTAACACCCTAAACCTGCTAATGTACGTTGCATCTACGCTTTGTCTCGTGATTATAACTCAGGTTTTATAACTTTTATTGTAAAACACACTAACTAGCGAGTCTTTATGGTAGTGTAATGCGAGTGGCCAACTCGAATTTACAACAACAATTTTTATATGAAATGGTACCAATAACAAGCGCTGATTGACTGGTACCTAAAATATCGACACAGTTGTCCACTCGCATTAAACACATTTCAACTAATACATCTAGGCTCGCTACTTAATACGGTAGGAGATTTTCTAAATGTCAAAAATTATGTACTAAAATATTCAATCGATTGCCCATAAAAAATACAACAAAACTGCATTTTTAACTCAAAATGCTCCAAAATAGATGATAGGAGAAATTCTTGTGTAACCGTCGATATGTGGGTTTATTCAATTTCAGATGAAGGATAATTTTTGCTTCATTTAATCATGTTAAGAAATAACGGAAATATCAGAGTGGTCGATTTTTTCCTATTGATTTAGGTACAGGGGATTTTATTTATTTTGCACTATATTGGTAAAAGTTAATTATTTTGATTTTTTATAGGTAAATATTTTATTATTATTTTAAATATTTATTATCAATATGCAATATAGAATATAAAATATATTATACTCCTAATAGGTATATCCCAAATAAAATTTAAGATTGAAGTTAACAAAAATCTAATTATTTCGAAAAATATTATAATTGTTTATCGCAATTTAGATTCTAAATAAGCGTAGGTACTTACAAACAATATTATTCTGATTCCATAAATGTTATATATTATGTATAAGTATATTATACCTAAATAAAACACATTTTAAATTTTAGTATCCAAACATGTCTATTCAATGGTAATATTACCAAAAACTTGTTGTTTTTTATCAACATAAGTATACAATCTAATAGTCTAATACAACCACTTGATAAATTACAAATAATATTGCGCACATCCGGTAAATATAAGTAAATATAAGCACTAAGTAGGTATAAGGCTGGAAAATTTAATTCAAATAGTTAATCCAAAAAAACTTTTGTTGTTAACTCGTATCAGATAATTTCACTTATATTGTTTTGCAATCAAATAAACTAAAAAAAATGTTTATCATTATAAATGCGCATTCAAAATGTGACTTGACTGTTCAAATGAATCGTATGAATTAAACTAAACTACCACCACGTTTAAGCCATATTGTTATCCATACTGCTATTATAGCGTATAGAATATATATATATAGACCCTTTATGTTCTTTATGGTTCTTACTTCTTTGTTAAATATTTTATACACACAACCATATTATTATATCGTATTATAGTATCATGCCCGTTTACAAGGCGCGAAAGTTTATCCATTTATAAATCATTACATCGGTTGACGCATACCTAGAAAGGTTTCATTTATATAAAACACGTGTTTTTACTAATTTCAAGCATATAAACTAAAAATCAATATAATATATGGTGTTTATATGTACATTTAGGTCAAAATGATCTAATTGCCGGGACTTTTTTTTGACGTTGGATGTGGACATGCGTTCTACATCTACATGTAACAAGATACCTGGCCAGCTATTTAATTGTAAACAAGAGGAGATTTAGAGGGCGACCGCGGGCTAGATGGATAGATATTTTTTTCTAGAAACTTCAATCAACCGATTAAAAAAAAATATCAAAAACAATGTGTTTTTTTAAATATTTTTATTATTTTTAATTTTTAATTACAATTATATTTTTAATATGTATCTAACAAAAAATAAGTAAACAAATCTAAATTGGGATTCAGATGAACAGTAATTAACCAAAAGTAATATTAATTGTTAATTTAAAAAAAAAATATATATATATATATTATCGACGGATCCAAAGAATTATGGTATATCTACACTACAGCAAGCGAGCCCAGAGCTATCCAATTGCGCCTTTTTGCTAGTGTATACGTAAAATTTATTATTATTATCATATACACTTTACATATCCATGTGTTTGTATACAAAAAAAAAAACCACAGCCTGCAACACCATAATTTTAATTATTAACAATATAAACAATATCTTAAAAATATATTTTAATAATGCAATTCGACTAAATTATCACGAATTATTTTAACAAAACCTTTTAAATATTTACGAAACTAGTTTTTTTACATGGATATGTGAAATGTATACGATAATAATAATAAATTTTACGTATACACTTGCAAAAAGGCTCATTTGAGGCTATGTGAACTAGCCTGATCTACATTTTTGAAAATTTTACAGGAAGCGTAAAAAATATATTTCCAGCCACTACACACTGTAGTAGTCTAAAGTTGCAAACTGTTTTTGACTTAATCAGCAATCACAAATTGTGGGAAACTAGATTATTTAATAGATAGACCACAATGCTTTGGAGCCGTCGTTATAATTATATAGGCATAAAGAACCATAATTTTAACAAAACCAGACATTATTTAAAATTTTAGATAAGTATTTAATATTTATTTTGTAGCTTCAGCGTTCGTTTTTATGTGATTTTGTGGATTTTTTAGAGGATTTTTCTTAAAATAAAATAATAATAATAAAATAATATAAAATAATTTTTTTTTTATTTTGGCCCATTATTTTCTTAATTTTTATGATAATAAGAATCTAAGATTTTTTTTTCTATTATCATTAATCATTTATTTTATATTATATACCTATTTAATTAGTTATAATTAAGAGGTACTAGAATATACTAGAGTCGCGACAATACGCAATTTCGTGAAAAATAAGTTTAAGAAATTTTGTACAGAAAACAACAACAATTTGAGTTGAATAAATCGAGAATAAGCCCCAACTAGTATACTTCTATTTTTACTATGGAAATAATTTATTGTCGCGACTCATTCTTCTAGTACTTCTAGTTATAATAATATAGTTTAATAATAATTAAAATGTCTTTTAATTATTATTATTACCACACTGCAAATAGACGATAAAAAAAATGAAAATACAGAATCCCAGACTATTAGTAAATAATTAAATATAGTTCAGAAATAATGTTTGCTCAATACAAATGTAGCCGAATCTATTGCTTATTTCGATCAATTAAAAGAGACGTCATTATATTTAAAATAACTAAGAGACTTTCGTTGTTAACATTTTTAAATAATTGACATAAAAGATGTCGAAGCAGTTCATTGTCAGCTGGTGATGCGGATAAATGATGACCAATTTTTTCAAATAAACTGTCTTTAATGTCAGCGTTTGTCTTAGCTTTATCCGAAATATAGTCAACAATAATGTTTGGTGACAATCTGTCACAAATAACAGAACCCAGATTTTCAACAATTGCATGTTGTAAATAGTCCTGTGGGTGATTTTCGCATAATTGTTCAAGAACATTCGATTGCATTTTCTTATCGGTCAACATCATTGAACTTAATTTATTTATTAAACTTGACGTCGCGTTATCATTGCACTCGATCATTTTATTTAAAATATCTTCAGGCGTAAAATTTTCAACAAAAAATCCTAATATGGTGGCCTTATCTGGCGAATCGGTTTCTAAGTCAGTTTTCTCGGAAGGTGGAGACAATTCAAAATATTCTTCTGGTATGGGTCCATTATTTAAATGAAGATCGTTTGTCATAACCGAAGAATCGCTACTTATTTTCAACGGTTGGGCCTGAGATTTAACAAATTTAGCTATTTCAACCATACTGTCGGCTCGACTTTGACGTTTTAGACTAATTTTTGAGGCTGACAACAACGGCGAATTATTTGATTTGGAAATATTTGCTGTCGCCGTCGCTGCAATTCCAGGTGACATCAAACCACGATTGGCTTGCCATCGTATTGGATTCTCATCATGATGACGAATATATTCTTTAGTAACTGAAACGGGTGGATCGTGAAAACTGACACGTTTTCTTTTGCTAGCTGGTGATTCGATTTCGTCTATAGTGTTGTCACAAATTTTTCGTTTTAGAATACTAAAGGAAGGGCTAGCGCATGGCGAAGGAAGAACTTTTGAAAATCTCAGCAACTCTTTATTATTTTCAATAAGTTCCTCGTAGGTGGGCAATTCAGGAGATGTAGGAGGTGCATCATTTTTATTAGCTTCATCATAGGGTAGTTTAATCATTTCTAAAATTGAAGATGTTGCAACCAAGGGATTCGCAATTGTACCACTTTCACTCGCAGCGGCAGGAGCAGGTGAATGTTTACGATTATTTAATATATTCAATATCTGGGCACCGCGACCAACATAAGCTTGCATTTTTAAACGTTTAGCTGTAGACGTTGATGGGCTGTTGCTAGTCAACGGTGTACTTGATGTTATACGGCATGTGCTCGATTTATTTGTGGGTGTCAAAATATCGGTTGTGGTTTTGAACGAAGATTTAATTTTTAAAATTGTTGAATCATTTTTTACTGAAGATAAATTTGTTCGTATCACTGCCTCAGCATTATCTAAAATTGGTGAAATATTTATTGTACTATTCAGCAATTCATTATTTTTCTCATTAACATTCTTGCCAACGGGAGACGTTTCAATGTTACATTTATTTTCTATAAGAATAAGTGATTTTGATTGATCTGCTTTAACATTATTAGTTGTTTGACTGCTCAACTCGTCTGTATTTAGGCTGGAATCAGAGATTTTAGCAGAACTTTCTAAAATAGAGGTTCGATTTAGATGTTCCATTTCGGATGATGTATTTGGTTGTGTTTCCAATTCAGCGACGGGATGTTCTAATTCAATTTGTGTCATTGTTTCATTTTCAGTTGTTGATTTATTGAACTGTAACGGAATATCAACTATTTCAGTATCCATATCCATTAAAGACAAATTGTCCGTATTCAGTTCCAACATTTTTTCTAAATCTGTATTTTGTTGTGTTTCTTTTTTTGATGATTTTTCTAACTCTGTATTCGAAATTGATTCCATTTTACAAATACTTTTTGATTTATTCCGTCTAATAACGTTTGGTTCTATTTCTACATCACATGCTGTGTACTGTGTATTGCTTTCCAATTCTGTGGTTAACGTAACATCGATTGTGTTGAACTCAGTGCTCATATTAGCAATTTTTTCATTGGTTACATTCATTTCAATACTCATTTTCATAGCTTCTTCCTCATTAGCTATTGGTGCATTGGACAACAATTTTAAACTGTCTGTGATTGGCAAAGTGTCCATTTCAGATATCTTCAATTTTTCATTAGCCACATTAAATTTTTTTATTTTATCATCTAATCCTAATGATGTTTTAATGTGAGCGGTGTCTTCGCTGCTAGCCATTTCCAAATTTAATGAATTGCGTTTTTTTATCGATTTGCTTTGTGTTGGTGCCATTGCGACCACCTCATTACTGAATGTTTTATTACTTGCTGTAACACCACGTTTTACAGCAGATCTGGGCATAAACACTGATTCTTCTTGCTGCGACGCTTCAATTGTTTCGTCGAAATTATCATCGACTTTGTCATAAGTAGTTTTTAATTTTACTTCTTCTTCTTTAATCGATTTTCGGCGAGTTATTCTATCCAATCTAGGTGTTGTCGAGATTGATTTTGATGAGACGACATCTCTATTCAAAGAATCGACAGATTGGCGTTTTGAACGAGGTGTTGTTACTGTTTCAAAATTTAATCTTTTTCCTCGTGTTCTCGGTTTAATCTCTTGAAATTCTTGTGCATCAACAATATCCATTGTAATTTTTTTTAGTTCATTTTGAATTTTCATTTGTTTTCGCTCTTCTGTTGACAATCGGTTTCTTGACGATTTTGATGTTGCGGCCGCTTGTACACACTCTTCAACTATTTCAAGGGACTCTTGGACATTTTCGGAGGGTTGCTTAGGTATATTCAAATTGTCAATGTTATTTGTGTCACCCTGATCACCCACATCTATAACAATTGTATTTTCATTATCACTACTCTGTGGTATGACAATTTTTTTTGGTGTCCATGCCTTTAAACTGACACTTTCTTGTGATTGACTTAAATCATTATTACACATCATAGACGGTATATCCAAACGTTTTTCCTTCATTTTTTCTTTTTGGTGTTCGGTCAACTTGTCCGGATCGAATGTCCACGGTTTGGCCACCACAACATATTCATCTTTAGCATAATTTAACAATTCTTTCTTAATTTTTTCATCTTTACATTGCAATACCAACGATTGAGTCTTTTTGTTACGCATGTGCTGTGCGATGATCGACTTAAAACCATTTACAATCGATCGATCGACACGTAAAGTTTTTGCTTCCTTTTCAAATGCATCCATTACATTTTTCAAACACGAATAAATAATCAATAACTGGACACCGTCTAATTTTGAAGTATACGAATTAACTGCAGTTGCAATGGGATTCAAGTCCTTCAAGACAACCGATGGTGTATTCAAAACAATGTCAATCATTTGAAACATTTTCTTTGGCATAACTTTGTCGTCTGAAAAAAAAAATTTAAAATATTTATAATTTGTTCTATCGTGTTTTTAATTGGTAGGTGTGACTTTTAATAACACTTATTTCGGTCAAAACATAAACTAAGTCTTTAAAAACATAGAAAATATTGCCAACAGAGCTAGAGTACTTACTTTGAAAATTTGTGCCAACAAAAGTAAATAGTTCACCAACAAGGTCAGAACGATGTTTGGTCGATTTAATGATAAATATACATTCATCCATAAATGACTCTTCATTTCCACATGATAAAAAGATTGATTTGGCTAATTTAGTCCAATATGGTTTGACTTGTTGAAACTAAAAAAAAAACAGTAAAATGTGCAATTTTCGCTGAAGTGTAGAATTTTCCCCTCTCTCGGATTCTCGCCAAACTTTGTAGGGAGGTATAGTCTTCCCCGAACAACGTTTGTTCTTGGAGTTTGCGGCGCTCGAACCCTTTTAAAATGGGAGAGTCTTAACGTTAGTATGAAAAATATTAAAATAAAAACATTTATATGGGTTGTGTGATGTCAAATAAAAAGATCTTGACAAGGGCTACAGCTTTAAATCTAAGGGTTTCAGATAAGAAAATAAGACAAAGCAGTGGTTCGGGGGAGGGGGGAGTACGGTGGTCGGCAGCTCCCTGATAAGAAGAGAAATGTACAAAAACCGTATTCTTAGTTTTTGTTCTCGGACCAGACCATAAAATGTCAAAATTCGCTTTTTTAAATTGGTAAAAAAAATAAATTTCCTATACAAAATACAAACTTTAAACCCTGCTCCCCTCTAAAAGGGGCCGAGCGCCGCATACTCCACGAAAAAATGTTGTTTAGGGAAGACTCCCCTATCATCCTACAAAGTTTGGGGAGGATCCATGAAGGGTAGGGGGAATTCTACATATTTGCCGCAGTTTTTTCTTCAAACAAATCAAGAGACTAATATTACCTGTTCATTATCGTTGAATTTCTTTATCGGCCAATGCAAATACTTATAATAATATTCAATCTCACATTGCCGCCGTACATTTAATTTTAAATAATCGGTTAATTGTGCGGATAAAATTGTCCATATTTTCAATTTAATGTTTAAGTTATGTTTCTCGTCGTCGAGATTTTCATTTTCCGGTTCAATAATAAATTGGAAAAGGTTTTTTAATAAGAAGTCATAGTATTTACAACTGTGGTAAATATCTAAATGATAAATTTTACTTATTATATTATCAACATTGTCGCTGGTCAATGATAATGTTGGATTAAATAAAAGCATTGTAATTTTATGTATAGATTCAAATACAATATTAATTTCGGTAATGTCATCTTTTTTAGTGACAGATATGGGAAATATATTAGATTTAGCTCCAAGTATGTAGATAATGTTGACGGTTAAATCCAATAGTTGTTTACCTTCAACCTAAATAAAAATTGATCAGTTTGAAAAGTAATACTTTCGTTTATAAATCAATGAAACTCTCATGTTACTTGCGAATTACCTGTTCAATGAGCTCATTAATTTTTCCTATAATTAAATTAAAATATTGTTTACTAGGTAATTCACTTAATTGTTGAAATAAATTCCACCACAAACAACTTAGAAGTTCTGAACATTGTTTTTCACTCTTTGACGATCTAATTGTTGCTTCAAATGCTGAATTTATAATTGTATTGGAAATCTTCGCAAAGAATATTTTTGTCAACAAAGGTTTCTCTAATTTTTGCAACTTATGTTCGGTCATAATATGTATAGCTTCATCATTTGGTTGACCAATTAATTGAATTATTGATGTTATAGCCAATGGCATTAACACAGAAAAACTGAAAATAAATTGCCAAGCGTCTTTTAAAAACTATCGAACATGGTTTTCTTTAATCACTTACGATGAATCAGTAGCAGAATTGGAAGTAGGTGGATTATCCGAAACAGCTGGTCCAAAACAAAATACAAAAAATGGTTCCAGCACCATTGTATAGTACTCCTCAATTTGTGTACTTATTTGACTAATTAGATGCCACCAAACTTGAAATTTATTATACACAATATCTGTAGTCTTTGAATTGGTTGATTTCATGGGTATGCATATCAATTTTATACGCTTTGCCGATAGGATACTATGGTTTTTGGCAAATATTTCGACCAGCACCTTTTGGAATTGAAGAAATGATTAATTAAGTTAAAGCAAGAAACAGGACCTAAATTTCGAAAATATTGTCTAAATAATGTACCTTCCAACATAAAAATGATTCAGCTCGGATACGCATAACCTCACATCTAAATCCGGGTTCAACGATTGCAAGAAACTTATTTAAGACAGCTGAACCCCGTAATATTTCTTTGTTTAATATTCGCAATAATAAATTCCATATTTGATACCAAACAGGATTTTCCGCTGCACGTAATTTATCAATTAGAATAGTGTAGCTGTCATAATAAAATAACGAATAGTAAGTTATGGTTATATATTGGGTCAGATATCAACTTACTTATCAACAATCATCGACTTAGAAGCCAGCCAATTTGGATGATCTTGAAAGTTTAATGTGTCCAAGTGTGGAATTAATGCATCAATAGCCATCATTGCATTATTTTGAATCAATTCATCCGAATCGAAAAGCAGTGGCAATAAATCGTCAAACCAGAATTTAATTCGATCTTCGCTAAAATGATTTGTTGCCATTTGTGGATTTGTTGCATTTGTTATCTTAGTTATTAACTCCAACATCTGATAAAAGAAATCAACTATTTAAGTATGATAGTAACTAATAGATTAGAAATTCTTACTTCAACATATAAATGTCGGTGTTTTTTTTTAATTGCATCAACGGCCGACGAATAAACTCCATCTGATGCAAGCGACATCATATTGTTGGACATTATTTTTGGAAATATTGTTGATAAATCTGTTGTAATATTTTGTTGCAAAAGTTGCGGAAAATTTCCAATCGATAATAATTCTCCAATTGTTTTAACTTGTTTGTCTAGATAATTTTCCTTAAACAAAATGATTTATTTTACAATTAGACTTCAAACTATTTAAATTAAAAAAAAAAACATATTTTTAATTAATATACATTTACTGATGTCTTCTTAAAATCGATATTTTCAAATAGATTACTTAATGTTTCGAAAATTATGCACATCAAATCGGTGTCGGTGACCGAATTGCTAGGCAAACAATATTTCTTAAATGCACCGATAATTGATTGAGTTATTTCGTTGTTGTTTATACGTAGAATTTGATTTATAATTTCAATATTTTGTGATTTTATTTGTTCAACAGTTTTATTGCTATTATTCATGGTATTATTTATAAAAATAATAATCCGAACACATTAGGTCCTCTTCTGTTCATGGTCTGGAACGATAGAAATGTTTTTTTTTATCAATTTGAAATAATGCGTTTGATAAAATTAAATAATTTTAACCAAATCAACTTAATAACTTTATAAAAACAAATTAAATTATTAAACGAAGTATATGCATTCATTCATTTTTATTTCAATTACCTGCCAAATGATTAACTAAACCTAAATTATCTTGTCCTTTAGAACGCCACGCCATTTTAACCAGAAAGAGCTAGTTCCGGAATATTTAAAGTTTTTATAAATAAAAAGAAAACGATTCAATCTATTTTGCGATTTAATGTTTTTTTTAATTTGAGCAAATTTCTAAAATAGAAAATATTAAATTAGATTTTAGTGCGAACAAAAATAAATTGTTCCAAATAATTTGGTTAACCTGCCTCCACACTGATTAACTTGAAATATATCCCAGCCGGCTCGCTGATCAGTTGCTGTTTTGCGTCTGAATGTCAGCGGGTGATGTCAATGACAGCTGCTGTCATAATTCCCGCCACTAACTGCATTACCATCGTAAAAAATCAGCGGCGTCGGCTGGCTTTTTCCAAAACAGAAAAGCTTTTGCATATAAAAAGTTGTTTTGTTTGTGTTGTGCGCGATTTTAATTGGAATTTAAGGTTTTAAAATTAATTATTTGTGTAAATTTTAGTGTAATAAATAACTTAACAATCAAAAAGAACTATGGGCGGATGCTCCAAAGGAATATCGACGGGAGATTGGATATGAGAAAATTTGGTGAGTACCTCTGAACATAACATCAATATATTTTTATATTTATTTAATTTCTTAATTTTTTAATACATTTGAGCACCTAATTCATTAGTTTAATCTATTTAAACAATACATACACACTGTTATTATTTATTTACTAAATGCTATCGCTACTGGAAGGTATATATAGGACTATAGTATATAGGTCTATAGTTACTCGTTGCATCTTCCCAATTTTACTTTATTTATTAGCTCCTGAAAGCCTGAATATCCTATTTCTTCCACTAACTAGTTAAAAGGTACCCTTTTCCCCTAAATATTAGCGTATTTTTACTTATTTTTTCATTTTTGTGTTTCGTAACATTTGTATGGTTTTTGTTTTGCATTATAACTTGTCAATGCTTGTACTGAGAGAAATAAAATTTGTGTGGTTTTTTTTATTGTGTGTGTAATAAAGAATTGATTTAAATTATAAACAATAAAACAGAAAGGCAATCAAAGAAGATGAAGATGTTTATATGGATGGTAAAAATGCTGACATCATTCAAAAGGCAAAGCACCAAATATTAAAGAAAGTTCACAGTCGGTGCTGGGAATGATGCGTCATATTATTATTCCGATTCAATGTCTATACCAGATCTAAAACTCATCACTCGGTTGACGTGTATTGGAAAGGTTTGTGTTATCAAAAAAAAGTTAAAGTTAATTTTAATAATAAAATTTATTTTTTCTAGAAATATTTATCGAATCATTTTTCGATCAGAATCCTATCAGTCTAATAGGATTAATTGAGCTGATGGGAAAACGAAAAAATTGCCGACTTAGCTAACACAGTTAGTAAAAAATGAACGAAGTTAACTGATTTCTATATCGCAGTCTTTTACATCCCCTAACGATTCCTTAACGAATTCCTGGGATTCTAAAATAGTCAGAAAACAGACAAAAAAAAATTGTG
>JANSTW010047391.1:0-11665 GCA_027564275.1 Diadocidia ferruginosa
TAAAACAAAATGTATCAAAGTTTAAATTAAGCTTAAGCAATATTTTAATTAGTAGCCTCCCGCAACTATTTACAATAAATTTGAACACAAAAACTTATAATCTTATCTAATACATGCAACAGCTGTAAAAAATTGTGTAATATGTTTTTAAGTCTTTACAAAACTTATTAAATCTTGGCTGAGGTAAATTGGCTTTGAATTAATAGTGAATTATTTTACAGAATAACCAAAATATAATAAATTTTTCAATTTATTATATTTTTTTTGTTTTACTTACATTGTTTATCAAAATAAGTCAATGTTATGATTTGTACTTAATTTACCCTCAATCTGAAAAATGAATCAAATAAAATTAAAATTATAATAAATTTAATCAGTAAAAAATGATTTTTTACAATATACCTTTCCATCAATTTTATTTTTTAGAATTAAGGCAATTGCTTGAATGCGTTCTGTCAATCTGTTTTCAATGTTTTTAAGCAGGTCCGGCAGTTTGTATTTAACATCAATATTCTCAATGTAAAAGAAAGTAATGATAAAAAACTTTACTAAAATCTTAAATTACAAAGAAATCTCTCTATAATTTTTTTTCTAAATACTAAATATTTTAAAGAATTTATGGCAAAAAATAGTTCAAATAATCGTATAAAAAATGCTTTCTTTGAAAAAATAATAATAACAGAAACCCTTCCTAACAAACATTTTTACTAAATTAAAACCGTTAATACAAATAAAGCTTATGAAAATTATATATGTCTTTCAATTGAGGAATAAGGTTTTATTTGACTAAAGATTAAAAGTATAATAAATTTAATCAAAAAAATAAATCGCTTATATAGCAAAATTTTAACACTGAACAGAGTCGCAAGATGAGTGGCATTAACGTCAAGATAAATAACAATAATTATTTATGTTCATATAACACCTTCAGACATGTTGTTTAGTTCTCTTGATAATATTTTTTAAAAGTCAGTTTTACTCACGATATAAATTTAAAATTAAAAATAAATTACTGCTAGTACAATTTAACTTTGTTTTTTTGAAGTTGAATTAGGCAAACCTAATAAAAGTTTGCGTTATACCTAATAAAAATTGCCGTATAATAAATCTGTGATGACTAAGAACATTAAAAATTCCTAAAATATATTTTTTTTTTGATTTGTTTTCTCAACCTTTTAAAAAAATTTAGTCATAAATCATAAATTATTTTATCAAATTTTTAGTTTTAAAATTGTAAATTTTATCTGACAAAAAAAAGTATTTATTTATCCCCATTGATTTGTTACTCATTTTTTATCGTATATAAAATTAGTCACATATTTTTAAAATAACAAAATGACGTGTTCTATATAAAACTATAAATACCTATTAGTTTTCAAAGCTTTCTTTATTTATGTTTGAGTCTAAATATTATAAGGTTGCAAAAGTTGTTAGATTTTTTATAAATTTATTTATTAAAAATTGAATGGGGTTATATCTCTCAAAATAAATTACGTTTTTTTTACTACTTTCTGTATATTATTTTAAAAAATGACACATATTTTGAAGCTACTGGTCTGAATACATGGAAATTAAATTAAGTAATATTTGGTGAGTGAGCTAGGTAAAATAATTTTGTTTAATTTAAGCATTTAATTTATTGCTTCGGCAAATCCAATCCGCATTGTTCCTCTGTCAAAAATTGTGTAATAACGTTTAATGAAAAGATTTCCAAAGACCCATACATCATTTAAATCCAATTCATAAAGTTCAACGTAGCAAAAGTTATATCGTGTTGTAATATACTCATATATAGACAGATCATATTGATATTGGCCAATAATAAAAGTAATGTTAGGTAAGGTTTCCAAAGTTGTACAATTAACTGTGTACTAAAAAAGCATATTAATAATCTTTGTTTCAACTTTTTTTAGTATTAAGAAATAAAATTACTTACTGAATACTTAAAAAATTTCTTTATAATATAAATCTTTTTCACAATGTTTTATTGTTTGATAAGCTTGTAATAATAAAGAAATACCCTGTTATTAATAAATCTTTTTGCACCTATTAGTTTTCTAATTTTATTGATTGCAACTTTAGGGCCAATTATACCATATTGTGATGTATCCATAATACCCTTAAATAAAATAAGTTACAAATATTTTTTGATCAATTTCTGATAATGATAATTATTTGTTAATAAAAAAAAATTACCTGGCATCTTAGGCAAGTTATTTTTTCGTCATTTACGTTAATACTGTCTACTCTAAATATCCAATGATGTTCTTTTGTCACCGGCACATAATTAATTTCTCCTTTATAACGCATTTTATTAATTAAACCAAAGGTGATTTCGCCGTCCTCACTACCTCTATAAGCTAAACGTTAAACAAAAATTGAAATAACTGTACATTTATTCAACAAAATTTTAATTTTATTCTTAATTTTACCTGTCATACCAAAATGTAAACACTGCATTTTTTATAGCACCCTGATCTATCATGTTTTCAACAATTGGTGTTGTATTTGATATTCCTGCACTTCTAAATGCAAGTCCTAATAGACCATATTTTGCTAGCATTGGATATTTAAAATGGCGTGTAACTTCAACAAAATCCTGCTCTTTTACACAAATATTGGAAACCTTAAAAATATTTTAAAAGTACTTAATTATCAAATGCAATTTTTAAGTGTTTATAGAAGGAATGTAATTGTTTAAAAAGTTTTTTTAATACAAATTTTTATTAAACAAATTATATAAATTAATGAGATAATACTTACACATAGTTTATCTAACGAAACAAATCCTTTTAAAAATAAAGATACGCTTTTAACATAGTTTATTTGACGGTCGTATTTTTTGTTGACAGACTTGAATTATAACTTTTTCATAACATAAATGGTCTTCTTTTATTTCACTAATATAATCAGAAGATGAAAGTGTATAAGATTGACTACCAATAGTTAATGTAATATTGGGTAACATAGGTATGTGAGAGCATTCAACTAAGTACTAAAGTAAATATTATGTAAATAAAATTTTTTTACAGTGTAAAATATAATTTATTTTTAATATTTAAACATTTTCTAACGCTAATATAGTTAGATAAAAAAATCTGCATAAAGTTAGAAATAGTATCTTTGTTTTTGGTTTACATTATTTAAGACTTAAAAAATTACCACTCCATCAAAATATTCTGCTCCAATAATTTTTAGAAGAGTTTTAATATCTTTATATGGTCCAAATATTGCATAGTTTGATGTATCAATAATAGCCTTAATAAATTACAAATAATTCGCGTTTTATTATCATGCTTTTAAAAATTAAATTTTAATCTATAATTGTATAATATTATAAAATATTACTTGGCATCCGCTTGTACATAAGTTTTTTTTTCTATGTTAATACCATCAAGTCTGAACTCCCATAAAGGTTCTTTTATTATTGGAACATAATTAATTTCGTTTGTATATCGTTCTTTATTAATAGAGCCAAATGTGATTTCACCATCATTTCTACCTCTAAAATTTTATTTATTAATTTTTTTATTATTATTTACATTAATTTTAAATTAAACTGTAAAAGTTAGTCAACCTTCAAATACACTATATTTACCTGTCATACCAAATAGTAAAAATTGAACTTTGAATAGCATTTTGCTTTATCATATTGTCAACTATAGAAGTCGTATTTAAATTTTCATAAGCAGAAAATCCAAGTCCTAAAAGTCCATTTTTCCATATTAAGGGTTGATAAAATTGAAATTCGACTTCTGTAAACTCCTGGTTAAGGATGCAAACATTATCAAGCTTAAATATAATAAAGTTAGTCAAAAATTTAAAGTTTTAAAGATTATTAAAGTATTAATAAAAACTTTTATTCTTATACATATATAAATGCACTCACTAAAAAATATTTATAACTAGGATAATATTATTAAGAATTTTTTTAAAACATAAAATATAAACAAAAAAATAAAATAGAGCTTACACAAAATTTATCTGACGAAATAATTCCATTTAACTGACTTATGTCTTTTTTATACTCAACTTTTTTCTCAGTTTTCTTATAAGTAGTTGATTTACTTGAATTATATCTTCTTTGTATGTCTAAATTAAAGAAAATTTAAAAGATTATTTCCAAAATTATTTTTTTAATCTATATAATAACATATACATTTAGCAAACATTTAATTATAATCCTAAGGCAATAAAATATAAAAATATTGACTTTTTAAAAATTAGTAGTTCAAAAATTCTATCAAAGTAAAAAATTTATCTCGTTTTTTAAATTTTTTGTTTAATTTAATTTCAAAGATTGTTATTATAATACCTATGTAAAATAAACTTTTATATTAAAAAAAATGTTATATTTTTCTTAAAAGTTTTATCTATAAATGAAAAAAAAGGAATACTACAAAAAGGTACATCCGCATAACATTTTTGAGATGGTACAAATATATCCGACGTTCCTGTATCAAACATTACCGTCAAATTTTGTGGTGGCTCGCCTATTGAAATATTACCGCTGTATTCAAACTTAATAAAAACATAATGTTTTTGATATAAAAAAAAGTAAAATTACCCAATTTTCAAAAAATGTTTGCTTCTTGCTTTTAAAAATAAATTTATTTGAAACAATTTTATCTTGTTTATTCATATATTCACCATATCGATTATTTAAAAATTCATGTTCATTTTCAAAATAAGACACTATAGAAGACAAATGAAAGTTACGACCAGCTTTATCACCATAAAGTTCTATGCTAAAATTGTTTTTTTATGAATTTATTAAAAAAGCTTTAAAACTTACTTACCGATGAAATGAATTTGCAAGTTGGAAATTAATTAGAAAAAAAAATAACACAAATAGTAATGTATTTAATATGCTACTTTTAAGCATATTCTTAAATTAAATTTATTTCTCAACCAAATATAGTAAATAACAACATATTTTGTATGTCGTAGCCAATTCTTTTTTCTTTCACAATTTCTAAAGTCTTTTTCAAAATCTGTCGCTGAACTAGAACTGAAATTAATCTCTGATTTCTACATTTTAGACAATAGATTAACTCAATTATTAAAGCAATTTTTCTTATTAAATAATTTAAATTATGAAAAACTACGTCTTTAATTATGCAGTTGGCTTCTTATAGCAAAAGAAAGAATAATAAATTATTACCAAACTCAATTAAAGCTTGTATTATTGGAAAATCAAATGTGTGAAAAAACGAATTTATTGCTGTAGGATTAATTGGATTACAACAATTTATACATTTTTTCAACAACTTTATATTAACTTTTATATCAAATTCTAAAACGAATGTAAGCAATATTTTTTATACAGAAAAGAAAAATAAGTCTAAAATTAAAAAAAAGAGCATTTATTAATGTTCTTCTGGTTCATCCGCAGTGCGAGAAAAAAAAACTCAACATAACAAATATTATTTTTAGGGATGTCAGACTACACTGTATGTAAAAAAAATTAATTTTCTAGCGTTAAATGCGAGTGTCTGCTTGTTCACTTGGTTCGATCCTCATGCGAGTCTTTTAAAATGTGGGACAATGACTGTCTTAACTATTTTGAAAAAAACACCTTTTTTGACAATTTTGATTGATTTGGAAGATAAAATCGCTAAAAAATAATGTAAAATAAGAGTCTAGAAATATAAATGGTCTATCTCACAGATGATATATGCATATTTACGAATAAGGCAATAAACATTTAATTCACAATATTAAATAAAAACGTTAAACTTAAAGAAAGTTTTTATGGCTTATACCAAAAGCTTCATATAACCTTAAAAAATAAAGTGCTATAAAAAACAAAATACTAAAATTTTTCAACGCATTTTTATACCCGCTTTCAAATCTTTAAAAATATAATAAACCTTTACAGTAAGCTGAATTTAGCTACTTTTTTAAATAGTTTAATTCTGTTTTGTGTGATCTGTAAAATTGACCATTAAATAGTTTATTTTTTAAACAAATAATTCTATAAAAAATATTAGTAACTACATGCTAATATAACCTAAAAAAAAAACTTTAAAAACGCAAATTACTTTGTTCTAATTATACAGACAATAATTTTTAACTTTATAAAATTTACTTAAATTAGAGTTATATGTAACTAAAATTAAATTTAAAAAATTAATATGTTTGGATACAAACGTAGTTGTTATTACTAAATATCTAAAAATTTATTACAAAGTGGTTCACAAGAATTTTTCGTTACAATAAATTATCCTTAAAACTTAAAAACGCTACACCAATAAAAAATAAATCACCTATACTTTTATAGATGATTTATTTATTTTATTATTATCCCTAAAATGAACTATTGAGATTAAGACAAAGTACTAAAAATCTTTAAGACTAACTAAAAACATTTGAAACATATCGCAATAGCAGTGACAACATTTTATTTTTTGTTATTGTATAACTTTAACTTCTTAAAAAAATTAATTTTATAAAGTTGTGTTATAGAGTAAGTCGTTTTGCAGACATTACTTCCATTAAATGTGTTCTTGTTCCGCTTTATAAGGTTTTCATTTTGACTACCTTTTAAAAATTTTTCACTCTATTTTTTGCAAATATCATTGTTACAGGTTGACAAAAATTTATTATTCCTTGTATTTACTTCTAGGCGTTGATTTTGAGCAACTTCATACTTAGAATAAATAATATCATTGATTCTAAGAATTAATTTATTGATACTAGGATTCGAAGAACGGAAAACTTTTAGCTCTGCCAAGAGAATGACATTTTGATGAGCTAAATCATAAAAATTATAACATAAATAGTATAAAAAAGTTATTTCTAGAACACTCATTTTCCCTTTTTAGCTAATATAACATTTATTAATATCAAAGTGCAAAATATAACATTATTACATTTTTTTTGAAAAATATAAAAAAAAGATTGTAAAAAATGCAAACATCAGCCTTGATATAATAAATTATAATAGCCCATTTCGTCTCGTTTATTACATTTAAAAAAATCTTTGCACTTATAAGTGTTATATATAATTTATACCTCAGTACAGGAAGAAATATTGACCATTATTTTTGAATCTACTATTTATGCATTTTTAGTCAAAAAATATATATCTCAAACTTAATAATGAATAAATATATAAATTAATAGTCATAATTTTTTTTTAAATAATATAATTAATGTTCAACACAAAGATTATTAAAAAACTAATTTAATAAAATATTACCTTAAACTATCAATATGTTCTAACTCATTGTCATCAAGATTTTTATTTAAAACTATTTCAGTAGAAGCAGTAATCAAAATTGGTTTTAAAAATGGATCTGCTATTCGAATATTTTTTAGAGTCGAATTATCAATATCGAAAAGATTATGCCTTTTGCGTAAGGCTGTAAACATTGACCAAATTGCTAAGGGACGCATATAGCCTATAGCACGATAAAATCGCGTCTGGTAAAGAGCTTCTGGTGTTTGGTATTGTAAACCAACATGGTTAAAACATGTATTATATGAACCCCAAGCAATATCAAAGCCACGTTGTACATCACCCTAAAATTGCAACGTAAAAAATTATTTGTTTTTCAAAATATTTTTTAAATCAATTAAAAACTGTTGAAAATACTTTTTGAATGTAAAATGAACTAAGTGCATAAGTGATGCCAGTCCACATTTCATCAGCCTGAATATATGAACGATCTATTTTTCCATTTGGACACATTCCATTTACAGCACCCATTGTTCCATTAGCAAATTTCATTACATTGTTATTGTATATTGATTCAAGTACTAAACGCACATTTTCCTGAGGCAAAAGCTAAAAGTTTTAAAATAAGCAACAATATAATTTTTGGTTTGTGTATTAAATTAATTATTACAAATAATAAATAGTTACATCTTTTGTTAAATCTGGATTAGTTAGGTCAAGATACCAATAACCACATAACTGATCAGCCATAATAGTAGTGGAACATACAGAACCCTCATCAAAGTTATAGTAATTACCGTTCCACAATTTAGAATCAAAAACCTAAAAAAAAATTTTTTTATAAGACAATAGGAATTTTCAAAAGTTGTTACCTTTTTAGCTTTTTGTAAAATTTTTTCATAGTCTATCAATGTAACTTCATCACCAATAATACGAGCCATTTCAATAGCAGCACGCAATGATGCAATCCATAAAGATCCGCAATATGCACTAAAATATTAACGTAAAATAATAAATAAAAAAATTTAAAACATTATATCAAAAAATTCTTTTTAAATAGGACCTAACACCAACCATCGTCCATGAATCGTAAGTTTGATCTGCCATACCAAAATTTTCAATCATTCCATCCCCATTTAAGTCCCAATGTTTAATTCCTTCATTAATTAAACTCTAAATAATTTAATTTTAAGTCATAAAATTTATAAAATATAATCAAAATACTTTTACTGCTGGCCAAATAAACTCAAGAAATTTTTGATCACAATTTAAAACACAAAAATAATCGCGATAAGAAGTAAGTACAAATTTCAAATTTAAGTCTTTCCATTTCGACGTATCATGCATAGTATAAGCATTTGTCATAAGCCATGGGTCATAAGCTTAAAAAAATAACACAATTTACCATTATTATAGGTAAAAAATTAAATTTTAACAGTTACATAATAAAAACAAAAAAGTAGCACCACATACATGGATTGCCTAAATCATGTGGAACTCGTTTTAATGTTTTGCGTGGTGCAGTTTCGCCATGCACAAAGTATTTTACCCCAACTTCATCTGAGTGCTCAACTTGATCTGCTAAAAATAAAAAAAATTGAATTATAATAAAAAAATAAAACTTAAAAATTATACTCATATCAGCTTGTAATACATGTTCAAGTGCAGGAAAAAGCTCGGCAAGCGCAAAAGATGCATAAAAATGTACATCGTAGGTGTTTATCATACGATATTCCCAGGCTAAAAAATAAAACTAAAAAAAAAGCAAAAACCAATAAAAACAATTTACATTCCAAATATCCAAAACGGCCATATTGTCGCATAAGCTTAGACGTATATTCAGATAATTGAGGTTCTTCTTGAAGCCAATTTTCATCAAAATCAAACCATACCGAGCCACCATCTGACAAGAAGTAAAGTTCATTGAACAAAGCACTTTTAAACCAATTTGGTAAATAACTAAATAAAATTGTTGAAAAGATATAAAAAATAAAAAAAGTAATAAATGTCATACGGATGATTAATAATAGGATTTTGCCAGATGTCAATTTGAATCTCCCAATCTTTATATGTTTTAAGTGCATAATCACAAATATCAACTGCAGCAATTGATTCAACTCCAAAAAATCGACTATACCATCTGCAAAAATCTTATATTAAAAAAATAAACTGATGTAATTTTGAGGATTCAGTAGAATAAAAAAAAAGTGTTTACAATTATAATATTTTTATAAATTAAAAATTGCAAAAAAATATCCAGTTATAACTTTTTAAAATAAATAATATTTCAATTTTTTACCAATAAATTTTATTTGGTAAATAATTATTAAAAAAACCTTAATATTAAAAATGTCATTTCACACTATAACTCCGACAACAAATAAAGTTAAACGGAGATGCTTGAGAAATATTAAATATCGCAACAATCCCTTCTTAAGAGAAACTAACATGAAATATGTGACATTGCTCCTAAGTACACGATCGTTGCATTAACAACATGAATCACTACCAATAGACCATATAGACAACTTAACGTGTTGCAACTTTTCCTATTGTTTTAGTTTTTTAATATTAATAAACATAATCACCTATTCAAGCAACGTTTCCCTGAGCCAAATTTTACAATCGGCATATGCCATACAAGGCAAAACTCTAATTCATTTTCTGTTTTTGAAAAAGCTGCTACTTTTGTTTGAAGGCAAACAGCTACACCAAGACTTGTTTGTGAGCATATATCAACTAAAAAAATCACTTTTTTACATTAATGTAACTTCAAAAAATTAATACTTGTTTCCACCAAATAAGAAGTATTATTTAACATCTCCCAAAAATTTTTGCCAGAGCCATCCGGATCAAACGATGTACAAACAGAAGATGAAATTGATTTGCTTTCAGTAACACCCAATGCGTAAGTACATTTCATTTGTTTTATTGTTTGATCCAACATTACTCCTTTTACTAAAAATATTACTTTTATCCTATATTTGATTGCAACAACTAGTTAATAATATTAAGTAAATATAGTTAGAAATTATAATGAATGTGACTTATGACGTACTTTTGCCACAAGGTGTTTCAAAAGCATTTGAAGAGCAATGTGTTTCATTATTACATTTTCTAGTCTCCTTCTGATCATGAGATATCCCAGTACCGTTCCGAAAAGTAAAACAAATTGATGCATCAAATGCTTCGGCTGATTGATTTTCAATAGAAAAAACAAAAACCGTAGCCGGAATAGATGAGTCTTTATAATTGGCAGGAATGAGTGGAGAAATTTGGCGACATATAACGACAACATTAACTTCCGGAAGATTAAAGCATGTCCATGATCTTGGATAAAGCCCACTAAAACAAAGGTAATAATTAATTTATCATTTAATTGTTATTTGAAAAATATTAATTTTTTTTTCTATATAAAATAGACTTTGGTTATTAATACCTAAATTATACAATTTCAAATTACGTAAAAAATTACCGATAAGTGACATTTTTAGCAGGAATTGAAAAGTCCCAGTAACAAAGGTCAAATCCATTTTTCTTACAATTTTTTACTTTTTTTTTAGTTGTATTATTTTTAGAATTCATACGATTAAACGGTACTACACTAAGAACAACTTGATAAAAAGTTTTACCATAACGACTTAGGTTTATAATAAATTGATCTGCCTAAAAGTTTTCTAATTTATATTTTGTCAAATTCTTTAAAAAATATTACTACCTTAAATTCAGGTAAACGTATTGTTGAAGAATTTACACTTAATTTTAAATGCCTCCAAAATCAATAATATAGATTCCACAACATTATATTTACTTCAAATTAAAATATTAAAAGAAAATGATTTTTTACACAAATCTTTTTTCATAAAAATAGTGTAAAAATACTAACTTTAATAACATCAACTTTTTGCTCAACAAGTCCAGGTCGTAGACTAAATTTACAAAAACCCCCACGAAAGTCACGCCCAATAGAGCCACAACCAATTCCGCCACATGGCACGCCATAATGAGATTTGTGTTTTAACGGTTGATACGTGTTAATAAATAGTTTTTCGCGTTTACTAAAATATTTCATCCAAAAAATTGAGTAGCGAACTACAAACGGCCACATATCATAGACCTAAAAATGAATGGTCAAGTAATAAAAAATAAAAAAAAATAATTTTATCTAAATTTTGATCTAGATTTAAGTCGTAAACCAATGCAACTTTAATGTAAAATGTCTTAAAACTTTAAACGTTTATTAAAAAATATGTATTGTCAATAAAAATATTTTTAGTTTCGTTTAAATCAAAAAAATTGCTAATGCACAAAATTAATTTTAGTGCTTATAAGTTATAAAAAAAACAATTTTGCATAAAAATAAAATAAACTTGTCGCAAAGTTGGCTTGTTAAATGGAATACGATCTTCAAGCGGTTTTCGATCTCCTCTCGAAAACCATCCAAACTTTCCTTGAAGTCCATCATAGCCGTCAATTTCTTGT
>JANSTW010047402.1:0-13186 GCA_027564275.1 Diadocidia ferruginosa
AAACATTTATCAGGGTTTATTATTTTCCACCAAAGACACTTGTCCGGAACCCGAAGATTTAGCCAAACTGTATGTACACGAGGCAAATCGTGTTTACGGTGATAAATTAGTAAGTGAAATTGATCAAGAAAATTTCAAAAAAATATTTCGTGAAACATTTAAAAAAACCATGGAAGATTTGGACGATCAACCAATTTTCAAAGAACCATTAGTTTTTTGTCATTTTGCTGACGGATTAGGTGATCCAAAATATATGCCAATAAAATCATGGAAAATTTTATCCAAATTATTGGCGGAAGCACAAAACGGATACAATGATATTGTCGGTTTTATAAATTTGGTTATGTTTGAGGATGCTATGTGTCATGTTTGCAGGTAATTCTGATAAATTAGATGAGAATAAGTAAATTAAATTTTTCACAATATACAGAATAAATCGTATAATTGAGGGTCCTCGAGGGAATGCATTGTTAATAGGTGTTGGTGGATCGGGAAAACAATCCCTTGCTCGTCTAGCAGCATTTATTTCCTCATTATCAGTATATCAAATTCAATTAAGACGTAACTACAGTATTGTCGATCTAAAAAACGATTTAAATAGTTTATACATGAAAGTTGGTGTAAAAAATATCCAATCAATGTTTTTAATAACGGACGCTCAGGTGGTGGATGAATCGTTTTTGGTTTTAATAAACGATATGCTAGCCTCAGGTGAAATACCAGATTTATTTTCCGATGAAGAAATCGATACAATTGTCAATTCGATGAAAAATGAAGTAAAACAATTTGGTGTGCTCGATTCAATGGAAAATTGTTGGAAACATTTTGTGGGAAAAGTTCGTCGAATGTTAAAGGTATTTATTTTATTAATAAATTAGGATTGTTTTACGGAATTTGAATTTGAAAACATATTGTATGTTTAGTTCATGCAAAAATTTCGAAAAATTGCTCTCATAAAAATAAATTGATAACAGAAAAATCTGTTTCTTGACAGAAAAAAATTATTATATGTTTTATTTATATTTATTTATATATTTATTTATTTATCAAAAATGTTGGCGCTATAAACAATTTATAACATTTTATTTATATAGATTGTATTATGCTTTTCACCCGTTGGATCAACATTACGCAAAAGATCGAGAAAATTTCCAGCACTTGTAAATTGTACGGCAATAAATTGGTTTCATGAATGGCCAAAATCAGCATTAGAGTCTGTCTCAAAACAATTTCTTCTGGAATTAAAAGTTTTGCCAGTATTTTAAGCTTTTTTTTTAAATTAAAATACAAAACTAACAATATTTTTCTATAATACTTATCTTATATATAGAACGACATAACCGAATCTGTCTCAATATTTATGGCCTATGTACTGGGTAGTGTGAACGAAGTATCACAATTATATCTTTCGAATGAACATCGCTTCAACTACATAACGCCTAAATCATTTTTAGAATTAATTTCTTTGTATGTAAAGTTATTGACTGACAAAACTAATGATACTTTGCAAAAAATTAAACGACTTGAAAATGGTCTGGTAAAATTAGCTCAATGTGCTGAACAAGTTGATTGTTTAAAGGTTATATCTTTTTTAAAGATTTTAATAAATTTATTGAATCATAAATATCGAAAATGTCTTTTTCTTTTAGCAAGTGCTGGCTGAGCAAGAAATTCAATTGGCTGCTAAAAATGAGGCTGCCGATAAATTAATTGTAGTTGTTGGTGCTGAAAATGTCATTGTGCAAAAAGAAAAGAAAATAGGTATATCAACATCTATATTTAAGGCACACCTATCAAATGAATATTTTGAAAATTTTAGCCTCATTAGAGGAGCAAAAAGTACGAGCAATTGAAGAAGATGTTTCTCTCAAAGCAAAATTATGCGAGGAAGATTTACGTCAAGCCGAACCAGCTCTATTGGCCGCCCAAAAAGCCTTAAATACTCTCAATAAAAATAATTTAACTGAACTAAAATCGTTTGGTACACCACCACAAGCGGTTATTAATGTTTGTGCTGCTGTACTAATTCTATTTTCAAAGCATAAATTACCAAAAGATCGAAGCTGGAAGGCTTGCAAGGTATTTATTATATAGGGAGGAAGGGTAAAAATGTTTTATTAAATTTAAATAAACGTATTTATTATTTTTAATAGAATATGATGGGCGCTGTTGATAAGTTTTTAAATCACTTAATTCGTTTTGATAAAGAACATATACCACCTAAGACTATCGCAGCTCTTCAACCTTATTTAAAGGTATTTTTTATGATAAATTAAAATTAAGCTTTAAAAGATTTGTATTATATATTTTGTAACAATATTTTTGGATAAAACATACAGCCTTCAGCCCTGCAATATAATATTACACAAATCATTAAATCTCATAATATATTTATTTATTTATTTAGAATTAAGACAGACTTTAGGCGGCAAAGTTCTAAAATATTTTATATATAAGACAAACTTTGTCCATAAAAAAAACTATACAAAATTTTTAAATTATATAGGATCCAGAATTTGATCCAGAAAAAATTCTTGCTAAATCATCGGCTGCAAGTGGTCTATGTGCGTGGGTTATAAATATTCATCGATTCTATAATGTATATTTGATTGTTGGACCCAAGCAAAAAGCCTTAAAAAATGCACAAAGCGAACTAAAAGCTGCTCAAGAGAAACTGAATTATTTAAACAGAAAAATTTTAACAATTGAAGAAAAGCGCTTTACTATACAGTCTGAGTTCGATGCTGCACTTTCGGATAAAGCGAAATACCAATTGGAAGCGGATCAAACAACATTTACAATTGATCTGGCACATCGACTCGTCAATGGGTTGGGTTCTGAAGCGATTCGATGGCATCAAGCTGTTGATAGGTAAAATATAGAAATAATTATATATTTAAATTTAAAAACTGTTTTTTGTCAGGCTAAGAAATCAAATAACTAAATTGCCCGGAGATGTTCTATTGATTTCATGTTTTATATCGTATGTCGGTTGTTTCAGCCGATCGTATAGAATAGATTTACAGGAAAAATACTGGATACCATATTTCAAGGAATTAAAAGTAAAATATTAATTTTAAGTAAAAATTATTCAAAATTCGATTTGATTTCGTTATAGCCGGAAATTCCTCATACGGACAAAATCGATCCATTAGAATTGTTATGCGATGATGCTCAAATTGCATCATGGAATAATGAAGGTTTACCAAGTGATCGTATGTCAACAGAAAATGCTATAATATTGCTAAATTCAGTTCGTTGGCCCTTGATGATTGATCCACAATTGTATGAATCATGCGCAGTATATAATCAATCAACATGTTCTTCTATAAATCTTTTCATTGTAGACAAGGGATTAAATGGATAAAACAAAGATTTGGCCCAAAATTAATAGTCATTCGCTTAACTCAAAAAGGATATTTGGATATAATCGAGAAGGCCATTACTTCTGGCGATACGGTCCTATTGGAAAATATAGATGAAACAATTGATTCCGTTTTAGATCCACTGTTAAGTCGTAATCTAATAAAGAAAGGCAAAATACTAAAAATTGGCGACAAAGAAGTTGACTTTAATGTCAATTTTAAATTAATTTTGCAGACAAAATTAGCTAATCCCCATTTTAAACCAGAGTTACAAGCACAAATGACATTAATTAATTTTACTGTGACCAGAGACGGGTATGATACTTTAGTATGTGATATAAAATTGTATATGATTGTTTCGTTTTTTCGCAGTCTAGAAGATCAACTTTTAGCAGAAGTAGTGAAGGCCGAACGACCCGACTTAGAAGAATCAAAATCAAATTTAACAATTCAACAAAACAGTTTTAAAATAGCCTTAAAGTCTTTAGAAGATGATGTGTTAATGCGATTATCATCAGCTGGTGAAAACGTACTGGACGATCCAACATTGGTGGTAAATTTGGAGAAAACTAAAAAAACTGCTGCTGAAATTGAACTAAAAGTTTCAGAAGCAAAATTAACGTCAATTAAAATTGATAAGGCCAGAGAACATTATCGCCCGGCTGCCGAACGTGCATCTATTTTATATTTTATTTTAAATAATTTATTTAAAATAAATAGAATGTACCAATTTTCATTAAAAGCATTTATTGTCGTATTTCAAAAGGCCATTGCCGATACGCCCTCTTCAGATCAACTCAAACAGAGAGTTCAAGCGTTAGTTGATTCAATAACTTTTGCCGTATTTCTGTACACATGTCGA
Source organism: Diadocidia ferruginosa (assembly GCA_027564275.1). Lineage (NCBI taxonomy): Eukaryota > Metazoa > Arthropoda > Insecta > Diptera > Diadocidiidae > Diadocidia > Diadocidia ferruginosa. The sequence continues at coordinate 4,228 of JANSTW010047402.1, forward strand.
GGATTATTTGAAAAAGATAAACTAGTTTTTATTACTCAAATGGTCATACAAATTCTGGTACATCGTAATGAAGCCACACAACGTGAGCTTGATTTTTTACTAAGATTTCCTCCGCACATTCCTGCAATTGTATCTCCGTTTGAATTTCTGACCAACAAACTGTGGGGCGGCATCCGAATGTTGTCAATGATCGATGGCTATTTCGGTTTTGACAAAGATATTGAACAATCGACCAAACGTTGGAAATATTTAATTGAAATGGAATCACCGGAAAAAGAAAAATTGCCTGGTGAATGGAAAAATAAAAGTCCATTTCAAAAATTATGTATTTTCCGAACAATACGGCCAGATCGAATGATTTATGCGGCAAGTTTATTTGTTGAAGAAATTATGGGCGCAAAATATGTTAATTCAAGGATGACATCTTTTTCGATGTCTTTCAGAGAGAGCTCCCCGACTACGCCAATATTTTTTATTCTTTCTCCTGGAGTGGATCCGCTATCTGATGTGGAACGCCAAGGAAAACTAATGGGATTTTCGACAGATTATGGAAATTTTCATAATGTTTCACTGGGGCAAGGTCAACAATCGGTTGCCGAAAAAGCAATGGAAATTGCTAGCTACAAAGGACATTGGGTAATTTTGCAAAATATACATTTAGTTGAAAAGTGGTTGCCAAAGTTGGAAAAGAAAATGGAACACTTTTCTGCAGGAGCACATGCAGATTATCGTTTATTTATAAGCGCTGAACCAGCCCCATCGGCTGAAAATCACATTATACCACAAGGAATTTTAGAATCGGCAATTAAAATCACAAATGAGTCGCCAACCGGTATGCAAGCCAATCTGCACAAAGCCTTGGATAATTTTACCCAAGACACTTTAGAGATGTGCACAAAAGAAGCTGAATTTAAATCGATTCTATTTGCACTATGCTATTTTCATGCTGTTGTGGCAGAGCGACGAAAATTCGGTCCACAAGGTTGGAACATTGTATATCCATTTAACGTTGGTGATCTTACAATCAGTGTTTATGTGCTCTTTAATTATCTTGAGGCTAATAAAGGTGTACCGTGGGAAGATTTGCGATATTTATTTGGCGAAATTATGTACGGAGGACATATTACGGATGATTGGGATCGTCGACTGTGTCGTACATATTTAGATGAGTTTATGCAACCAGAATTGGTAGATGGAGATTTGATGTTTTGTCGAGGATTTAATGCACCATCGAATACAGACTATATGGGTTATCATCAATACATAACAAATATGTTGCCGGCTGAATCGCCAAGCCTTTATGGAATGCACTTAAATTCTGAAATTGGGTTTCTTACCTCTCTATCCGATAATTTGCTGAGTACAATTTTCGAATTGCAACCTAGAAATACTGAAAGTACAAATGACGGAAGTGTTTCTCGAGAAGAATCTGTTAAACAAATTATTGAAGAATTTCAGGATAAATTACCAGATAAATTTATAATGGCTGACATAATGAGCAGAGTAGAGGAACGATCACCATTTGTAGTGGTCGTCTTTCAGGAATGTGAACGTATGAATTTCCTAATTGGCGAAATGAAAAGATCACTTCGGGAATTATGGTTAGGATTGAAAGGTGAACTAAGCATAACTGCCGATATGGAAATGTTAGACACATGTTTGCTACATGATAAAGTTCCTCAATACTGGACAAAATTAGCGTATCCAAGTACAATGGGACTACAATTATGGTTTGCTAACCTAATTATGAGACAACGAGAGCTTGATCAATGGACAATGGATTTTTCGCTACCTGCATGCATATGGTTGGCTGGATTTTTTAATCCTCAATCTTTTCTAACGGCTATCATGCAAACAACGGCTCGAAAAAATGAATGGCCATTGGACAAAATGTGTTTAGTTGTTGATGTAACTGGCAAGTGGAAAGATGATTTTGGGTAAGAGAGACGAAATGTTATTTGAAAAATAAAATGATTTTAATTTTTATAAATACTGAAAGTGGACCGCCAAAGGAAGGTGCTAACGTTTATGGATTATTTATGGAAGGTGCCAGGTGGGACTCTGTAAACAATACGATGGCATCATTACGGTTAAAGGAATTGTTTCCATTGTTACCGGTTGTTCACATCAAAGCTGTTACACAAGATAAAAAAGATTTAAAAAATATGTATGAATGCCCAGTTTATCGAAATAGGTACGCATTTTCTAGAGCTTAAAAGTAATAATACAATTTATTCATATATATATATTTTTAGAACACGAGGTGATACATACATTTGGACATTTAATTTAAAATCTCGAGAGAAACCGTCGAAATGGATATTGGGAGGTGTGGCTATTTTATTACAAACGTAAAATTAATTTTAATACAAAAAATAATAATTATATTATAAGTGGGAAAATACCATAATAAATATTAATCTTGCCCTATAGACATGATTTCTATAGAGGTGGTAAAATAAGCTTCTATAAAAATCTACAAAGCACTTTAATTAAAAAGTTCTAGACCAAGTGCTTATATGCATCCGAGTAACTATAATTAATATATTATTATATTCACCTGAATACTAGCCAGCATTTTGATTATGATTTTATTAAAATTGTATTTGGTTAAAACTAGAAGTACTATACAGAAAGAGTAGCGTCAATAATTATTTTCATATTTAAAAAAGAAGTACTAGTTGCGGGGTTATTTTCGTGGTGAATATTTGTTCCTATACATTTTGCCGTATAAAACAAAAATTCTCCTCAAATTGTTGTTGATTTCTGTACAAAATATTTAAGGGCTAATTTTGTGTTTTGTGTTATCGCGACTCTTTCTTCTAGTACTTCTAGTTAAAACCAACTGTAAAAAATTCTACTTTTTTAATACATTTTATTTCTTTTTAAATTATACTGATATTTGACATAATTTCTATAATCTAACAAAAAAGATGGTGAATTACAAACTAATTAGAAAAGTGATTCGTATTTATGGCGTATGAATGCTGTAAGTGCTCACTTTACCATCGTCCTCAAGTGTTGTAGTTGCTGCTTTAAATCCAGTTGTTTTGCCATTAACACTGTGCTGTTCACCTTCGGCCGTAGACAGTGAACCATAGGTTTTCGGTTTACCAGTTTCATCAAACTTGAAAATAGTTTAGAAATATAATTTAGGAAAATATTTTTCATAGATTTGATACCCAACTATATGTAATCCGTTGCCGAAAGTAGCACAGTTTATTTTTTATTAAATTATACACTGTGCAAATGTCGGAAACGTTTTACATAGTTGAGCACCTGTTTTAACTTTTGGATTGTACATACTTTTGTTCCAGATGACCATTTTGAACTACTTTCCCATGATTTAACGTTGTTATAACCTCCAGTATTACTTGTAGCTCCTGCATCACTTGCCCCATTATCGAGTGAATTAAATCCTGAAGAGCCAATGTTAAATTGCGAATCTAATACTGAACTTCCACTATAAGCTCCAGTTCCTTGTACGTTTTGTGCTTGTAATCTGGCTAAGCGTTCAGATTCGGATATGTATTGATTTAAACCAGAACTTGTGTGACCATCATATAGGCTTGATCCGTATTGTGAGCCTAGTCTATTTGATGCACGGAGATTATTGTTTGTGCGGAATGAAGGTAACCCAGCTATGCCATAACCATTAGCTTCAGAATTTGATTGTTGAGATAAATATTGTGAAGATGATCCAGCTGGAGCGTATTGTGGTGCATTAATACCTGCATTAGTGAAACTTTCACTTTGTGAAAAAGCTCTTGAATTAGTATTTGATGGTTGTGGTACATAGATTGGTAATTGCCTTGAATTCGATAGATGACTTTGCTGACTTGTAAATCTTGATGACGACTGAGTTGGTAATGATAACATAATTGGTTGTGGTTGTGATTCTCTAATTGATTCTTGATGAGATGAGTATTTAGAACTACTACTACCAGCTGGATAAACGGGTTGATAAGCTGGTGCAATATTGGTTTGTTGGACTCGTTCCGATTCGCTGGAATATCTTTCCGAAGCAGATGGCTGATACACAGGAATATGTTGTTGATTTTGTGATTCAAATTGCTTGCTTGAATAGCGTTGGGTTTGAGTTGTTGGATTAATCGGTGCAAACACTGGTGCAGATTGTTCAGATACACGTTGAGACTGAGCTGTATACCGTTGTACAGTGCTTGGCCGATAAACTGGTAGAACTGGTTTGGTTTCAGAAATTCGTTCAGATCGACTTGAGTAACGTTCTGATGTGCCCGTAGTTGGTAATTGAATTGGAGCATCTTGTCTTTCTGCATGACTTTCAGAATGACTTACATAACTTTCAGATTCACCTGTGGGAATAACAATTGGAGCAGGCGCAATTTTTCTTTCAGAAGTTTGATCTAAGTGACTAGAATAATGTTGAGAACCTGACGGATAGAAGATAGGCGACGGCACAGCTTGAGATTCTGAGAAACTATCTGCACGACTAGAATAACGTTGAGAACCACCCGATGGATATACAATTGGAATAGGGGCTGCCTTTGATTCTGTGAAACTTTCTGCACGGCTGGAATAGCGTTCGGAACCACCTGATGGATAGACGACTGGAACAGGTGCTGCTTTTGATTCTGTGAAACTTTCTGCACGGCTGGAATAACGTTCAGATCCACCAGTAACTGGTATAACGATTGGTGCAGCTTGTTGAACTCGTTCTCTCTCTTCACTATATCTGGATTGAGAGCTTGATCCAGTCGATGGTATCGCAATAGGAACAGTTTGCTAATACATATTTATCATTGATTAGTTAAGCAATATAAGTTACTTTATAAACAAAATTACTTGATTATTGTATTCAGAATGTTCAGAAAAATGAGAATTAGCAGTATTGCCTCCATACCCTCCATATCCTACATAACCAACACCACCACCAATTGAATTAAAATTGTCATGCTGCAGTTGTTGTGTGCTAAAATTTATTTATAATAAATAAAATTCATATTTTTTGTATATTTCATCAAAACGAGATAATATGTGATATATAAAAAAATCATTGTTAGAAATAATGAAAACCCAATAGCATAATGAGAATAAAGATGAAAAACCTGTCAATATTAATTAAATAGGTACCTGTCACATGGAACTTTACATAATTCTGGATTTGATTGAAGTTGAGCATTAACTCCTATTTGTGCAATATAGTTTCCGTCAACACCGAGTTGTTGAAGTCGTTCAGATGCACCTTTTTTAGCAGCCTGTATGGATTCTTGATGTGATGTATAATGCCTAAATCATATTATAAATATGTAGTGAGATTAAACGTCTTGGCTAATTTACGCTTTTTTACCACAATGATCATTGATCACTCTAATTTTTATTGAACTTGTATCTACTAAACTTTTTTTTATATACCTCAAGTTAATTTTAAAGAATTGTGTTTGTTCTATAACACTACGTGCAAAAAAAGAGTTAGATCTACTGATATGATGAATATTTCTTATTTTAAAAACTTTTCTTGTTATCGATAGAATCAGATCGAAAAAAAAGCGTAAAAAGAGTTCAGGACAAGGTGATGATAATGATAATGAGTCAAAGACGATTAAAGTTTGTTATTCGATGGTATAATTACAGAATTAAGCGAAAGTTTACATTATTATAAATAAATTAAATTATTTAAAATTATTAAATCTATATTTCTATATAATCTGAGAACTATAATTATAAAATTAAAACTCCAAATTAGGTTATATTGAATATGCATTTTTTTATACGATTCAAATATTCAACGTAATCTTACTTACAGATCATGGTTCTATAGGATTCTGGAAGTGAAATCACAAACCGTTTTTTTGTTGTTATTTTGCGCGTTTTATGAAATTTGTTATTTTGTATTTCTAAAAAAATTATTTTAAAAAATAAGCTAAAAATTTGCTTACTGTCCATACTTATCATAACCGATAACGTCTGTAAGTTGTCCAGAATTAAACGATAAATCTAAAAAATTAAAAAAAAATTAAAATTCCAATAAGTTAATCCAAATTGTAATAATTTACTAATTTATGTATGTTTATTTATTATTTTTTTTTAATTATCTGCTAACAAGTAATAAATATACATAATTCAATATAGGTTTTCTTTAAAATTTATAATATATTTTAGAATACTTTGAATTCTTTGAATCATCAGTTTTTCGCAACCTTTTTTCTCGCGACATTATCTATGTAGAATTTATATGCGGTATATAGCGTTTGATGCTGAATATCTCGCCATATAGATTTATTTTCTTATTTTTTCTTTAAATTCGAAAGATTTGATATATAAATTAAATTTTTCGTAAAGTGCACAGGGGGAGGTCGGGATCCCTTATTTGAGAATCGTGATTTTATACCTATATAGTATCTGTATACACGTTCAAATGATATAATTTCGTTTATTCTACAACAAACTGTATGATCAATTTTATTTAAATAAGACGTGTGTATGTAAAATAATTTGTTTTACGTATCTTTACAAAATAATACCTAATTATAAGAAAATGATAATAAATATACTTTGAATATATAGGTACCATAAATTCAACTATATATAATAAATATTAAATAACACTTTATAGAATGTCTATATATATATATTTTCTAAATTGTTTTTAGTTAGCAATTCTTCAGTCTTATTAAAAAAAGCGGATGTAACATTTAACTTATAGATAATAACCGCAAGACTTTTTTTTAATAATTAAAAAGCTGCTTGTAATATGATTGAAATGCGGGAATAAGTTTATTCTTTTCACTTATGCCTCCAATTTTCTTACAAATCGATTTAAATTCGATTAAAAATATCATATTGCATACACTATTAAAGACTTAGCACGACGTGAATAAAGAGTTTAATGAAGCATCGAATTTTGGTAATTTTTATTGTCTATTATTAGGTTCAAAATCTGTCTATATAGGTACATATATAGTTTTATTTAAATGTAAATTTTAAAATTTTAGCAATACTACGTAATTTATTTCACATACATTTTTTAGATGACAAAACTTTTCCAAAATCTTAAATTTTCAATATATAGTAATTGGACACATTATCTACCTGCATAACACAATCCTATGAACAAACATGATGCTATAGCTAGCAAAAAACTCCTCATTTTCACTACTTCAAACAAAACTTTTGAAAAAATTAAATTATCACAAATATTTTACTACACTGACCAGCCAAATATGCAGGTTGATGAACAAATGAGACTTGTTCTGACAAAACTGTCTCTGCTGTATGATTATTGAAAAATAAATGATTAAAACCGATTTTTTTTATTAATTCTCTGAACAAATTAAAAATATTATCAAGTGCGAAAACAAGTATATAAGAACAAAATTAATAATCTATATGGATACCCTTTGACCTTATAAAGCATTTTATCTCGCAAAATAACAAAATATAGAAACAAATATATACTATATAGTTGTTACATGGACAGTTTTTTTTGTTATAAAATGCTAAATCTTACAATATATTTATAACACAGCTCAACAAAAAAATGTTTTTTCTTTGTCCTTAAATTTATTTTAAGATTTTTATAATTAATATGCCTTAAAATAAAGGAAAAGTACACATATTCGGTAACAAATTTGCTTTTGTTTCCTCCACAAAAACCAAAATTGTACTGAATCTCAAAATTCAAAAGTAAACTTTTCAGGTCGTAAATTTTTGTGTGTGTATCTTATCGATAAACCTTAATTTCATACTCTCCTATCAAGGTCAAAATTTGTGTTGAGTAGTGTAATTGAAGATGATAAAAACGGTCAATTTTTCTTTTAATTGAAAATGTTTTCTAAGCATGCAAATAAAGACACTAATAACCATAAAAAGACAAACTATTTTTCTGTTTTATATATTTAGGGTAGAGTCAAAACTCAAAGTAACAGATTGTTTTAGATTTGAATTTCAAAATGCTTGGAGGTAGAAAAGATGGGAAATTAAAAATTAAAATCTTTTTTGACTGTCTAGAGGGCATTTTTTTAAATTAAATTAAAAATTCGAGTATACAATATTAATATATTATATTTTTTTAAATTAAATTTATATTGTATTTTCTATCCAATATTCTATGTTTTGAACATAAAAGTTATATATGGAGTAAAAATTTAGTTCGAATTTTATGCTCGATTTTACAGTACATGCCATCTGATAATAAATTTATCAAACTCATGCTCTATTGTATAAGAAATAGAAATCCGTTTAGATCGGTCAAACTTTGTGCCGCTCAAATACTGATGATATATCGAAGAAGAAATGGTAACCTCAATATGGCTCAATTGTTTGTCGAACGACTCGACATTGCATAAGAAAGCCGAATAATAAGATTACTGCTTATCTTATTATTTAGGTCATTTTTATATTGTCTTTTAAATGGTATTTATATATATATATATATATATATATATATATTTTAGTCATATCAGTATAGGCTTCAAAAAAATTATATTATTAAATTCATAATACCCAGAGTATTTGCACAACAGAAGTAGTCATTAAAAGATTTTACATTTTATAATTATATAGTATTTTGCTACCAACATGAGCTGATATGTAGGTAGTCCGATCGCATCTTTAATTATATTTGTAAACACACGCTATAATCAGTGACGTGCGGTGAAATTTTAGCATTACGTTCGGTTATAAATTTACTTCTTTAAATTCGCAACCGCATAGACTAAATAGAAAATTCAAATCAATAAAATAATGAGAAGAAATAATCAAAAAATCGAGCCGAAGCCGATTTTTGAAAAGTATTCTGTTTAATTAATAATAATTAAAACTAAATAAATCTGCAGAAAACTACATATAAATAAAAAAAAATCTATGCTGAAACAAACCAAGTAATAAATATTGTAACTAGTTATATTTTATTTATTATTGTATTACAGTAAAAACTTATTCTTAGAACTATACGTATATATCTAATTAATAATTATCT